>JAAAKQ030044718.1:4679-31111 GCA_010016005.3 Zanna intricata
TGTGTGTGTGTGTGTGTGTGTGTGATATTACATTCATGTATATGTAGGGTTAAACAAAAGAATTCAGTAGTCTCGTTTCAACTATTTAAAAACTTCAATTGATACGGTTTCTTATTGGTAATAATTATTTTTTTTATATATTCTTTTATTTTTGTTTTATATGTTTGGATTTTTTAGTATCGTTTTAATAGTTAGCCAGCAGTTTTTTACTTGAGACGGCCAAATTTTGCTAAGAATATTTTAAATGAACACTAATGTTGGCTATGTTTTCATATATATTTATATATAAAAATCATAATATAATTGTCAATCTGTAGCCGATCCTACAGATCGACAGATTTTTAAAATTTTTGTTGAAAAAAATAAAACTGCAAAATAACATTTTTATAAAATTTTTCTTTAAATTTTGTTTCATGAATGAATCTTTCAACATATTAGGATAAACGTTTTCACCTCATATTGAAGCAGCATTGACTCCGATTAATGGTTCTTATAAAAATTATGTTATGAAAAATAAAGAATCCTTTGAAATCACATTTGCGTTCAAGTTCTTCGCTATTATTTAGTAGTCATCATTTTTAAATTGTTATTACTCATTATTATTATTATTATAATTATATTGTTGTTATACACTTATTATTAATTATATAAAAATACAATTTTTTTTCTGTAAAAGCAATTGCATATGCATTATTATTTTTTATATGATAAAAAACCTGACATATTATCATTAAGTAATATTTCCAATGTAGAATAATAATTTATGATTAACTATAAATAAGCACAAACAAATATCACATAAAGATTGTTTTAATTCATTTAACGAGAATGCGTTGTCGACCTTGTCATTAAATTACTACATTTATAAAATGATAATTAACCAGCCGCCCTGACTACTACAATACTGTGCAGTTATTTAATTAACTGCAGACTGCAGTCTGCTCTCCCTATTCAATTATATATTATATTGTATACTGTTCATCAGGTACATTGTTTTGTAATAATTTTTTATTAAAAATTACCGTTTTATGGTTTTTAAGAATGTAGCTTTGTATTTGAAAAAAATATATTTTGAGATGTGGTAAAAAACGAGAATTTAATTTTGTATCAAACAGATTTTACTTATTTTTCTATACTGATATTGTCCTTCAAAATAGTTTCCCAGAGATGCAACATATTTATGTCTGCGTTTCTTTCAATTCACTTATTTTGTTTGCTTTGCAACTTTTAGTTCATCTGTCATGGCATATTTTTTTTTTATGTTCTTTTAATCAGTGGGAACAAGAAAAAGTTGCAAATATTATTGTCTGGGGAATGCAGGCAGTCTGGGCATTACTTTGGAGTTATTGTCTGTTAAAATAATTTTCTGATTTTTCTATCTTGGTGAAAAATTCAATTCAATTGTGTTTGCCGACATTTGTGGTCGTTTTCTTCAGATTGCCTCACATAAATAGCGTAAACCTTCTAAGTAATATTGTTCATTAACCATATAGCCTTGTAGTAAATATTCATAATGAACGACGTTATTGTGATCGAAAAAACCCAGTTAAGAGTATCATAACACTTTATTGACAGGCTTTTTTCAGTCGTAGTTCTTCAGAAAGATCCCATTAGGATGATTGACCATAATTTTAATATCATAAACTTTCACCCAGATTTTATCACTTGTTTTGACTTTTTTGAATCACCATCGATGTCAGCTAATAACTGTTCTGCGATGATGTACTTTTGATGAAAGTTCAACAGTTTTGGAACAAATTTTGTTGCTACTCATGTCCTACCCCAAATAAATGTCTGTCAAAATTGTATCACACAAGCCATAAAACATTCAAACTTCTTCAGTGGCTTGTCTAACAGTGAACAACTATTGACCACAATTTTCTATATTTTTTTCTATATTTTCATCAGTTTTTTATAACGTAGGACGTCCAACCAATTATTCTCTTCAAGGCCTTCTTGTAACCTATGAACCACTCATAAATCCTCGCCAAAATTTTCTCTTAACAACTTTATCACTTCAGTGCCCTTTGATCCACGTTTAAAGCAAAAGTTAATGAAAATTTTTTTGTTTTGTAATTTTCAAAGTTAACTACCACTCAAAATAAAATATATCCTTATTACTTAGCTGCTACATCTCAATTTCGCGTTAATTTTTATATACATTATAAATAAAGTTGCTGCCATTGCGCGGAAAAAAAGAATTCAGGTGAAAAGACATTCTGTGCAGAATTAAAAAATTCTTATTATTTTTTAGAGATCAGATCTCTTAATACGCGTATAACGCAATATCTTTTTTCACTAAATTTTTCCTGTTTTGTACTATCTGCGAGGAATTAAAACATTAAAATTCCTAAACATTTTTATTTTGTTCAAATCCATCATCATAGGGTTAATAATCCAATTTATTAAATGTGGGTTCAGTCCTCATTTAAAATTTTTCCTTAAAAAATAAATTTCATTTTACATTTAAATTTTACAAAATAAGTTCATGAAAAAAAAAATTAACGACAACTCAAAGTTTCACGACAAGACAGCTCTGATAGTTTTTAGCTTATATTTTTACTTAATAAGGATATTTTATTCAAAAAAATTAAAAAATTATCGTTTTCAAAGAAGTATTTTAATAAGTCCGTTTTAACGATCAGTAAATTTTTTTCTTTCTATTATGACTAAAGCTCACTTTTTAAAATGTCAGATATAATTAATGTAAATAACTAATTACTAAGATTTATAGAATAAGTTAACCTGACCTATACAATGTTACCAACTAAACATTATAATATAATAATGTAAAAGTAGTAAAAAAATTATAAGAGATAAAATTTCGAATTACAGAGGTGGGAGTTGTATCAAATTATGATATACAAAATTTATATATTTATATATTGATGGGTAGAAAGATATATTGATGGTTAATCAATAAATTTGAAATCAAATCGTTTTTATACCGTTAACATAATGGGGATATTGTGTAACTTTAACTTCCCTGAAATTTTAGATTTAGAGCTTTGCTGCAAGAGGAAAGTACAAGTATAGTACTCGTATAATAATCAGCTAAAAAAAATAGATGCGTTTCATGATCAGCGACACCAAAAAATAAAAAAAAGAGAGAGGTAAGGTTCACACATGTGTGAAAATGTTGGCTTGTTTGAGGATATATAAACCGATTTTGATCAAATCTGGCACAGAGATTCGTGTAGAGCAATTTGTTGGTAAAAGGTTGGGGTCAATATCTCAAGAGGTTGGGATAGCTGTTTCAATTACAAAATAATAAATAGTAGAATAATATTACTTTAAATAGATGTTACTCTTAACAAATGAGTAGCTTAGCTTGCTTGTTTTATCCGTGGTTTTCGTAAACCCTTTGTTTAGCAAAAGCCCCACGGCGAGTGAATTTTGTTAATATTTTTCAAGTTGTCATCCGTCATTTAATTTATTAAATATTTTTTCTCTGCTTTTGAAGCAAAGAATTGTGTTTTAGAGAAGTTTAAGAGTAGCAGATAGTACTCAGTACAAAGAAACCGAGTACAAAGTATCCGATTGTTTTCGGATTCAGGGCAAGCAATAGTTTTTTTTTTTTTTAGGATTCTTTCACATTGTAAGTGTTTGTCGGGAGTTTTTGTTATTCACAATTTATTTTTTTTTATATCATTCTGGTTTTGTGATAAGAAGATTCTCCAAGACTTTTACAATGAAATTATTTTTTTTTTGTGGTTGTGATATCAATTATTTTTGTTAGATTTTGTTAAAATTTTTCTAAGAAAAATATATAAGTATCTCTTGAATTCCTGGGCCAACTTTCTTTATGAATACTCAATTTAATTCAATTTTAATTTAATTTTAATTCGCTTACCCGAATCCATTCATATTCTATTATATTTATAATTTTGTAAACAGTTTTTTTTTTCATAATAACCTTCTGATATATATCCTGGTATTCTCTAAATCCTGAAAGCATTGGGCATCTGACAAAATAGGACGAAACGTACGCCTGCTTAGAGAAGAATAAAAATGGCGGTTTCATTTTGCGTTATGAGAAAAGAGTAAGAACATGCAAACGTGTCAATTAATCATTATTTAATAGAGAAAATATTAGCATTTGCATAAAGAAAAATGCATAACAAAGCAATATTACCGGTTATCATGTTAGTGTATGTTTGTTAGTAAACGAAAAGTCGCGACTTTTCATAAGAAGCTTAACCATTACTGTAAATATTCCCCGTTTGTCGTTTTCTTCCGTTATTTTCTCTTTTGTGTCAAAGTTTTTGGCGAAGATTCACTCGATTCCCAAATGGGGAGTCTTCATTGTTTCTATGAAACAATGGGGAAACTGATTGTTTCTAGATAAAATTTTTATTTATTAAAACTGAGTAATCGAGATTGATGTAAGGAGATACCACTATTAAAATGTAAGCAGGATTTGTTGAATTTCAGTTATACTTTTAGGTTTACCTGAGCTATTTATTATGTACATAATCTGATACAAAAATATTAATAATAATAAAAAATTTTCTTATATAATAATAAATATTCTAATATCAATTTTAAACAATGTTTTATAACAAACACCGTTGCTGTTGTCTAGTTATTTAGCCGACATACTCATTTTGATTTATTTAGATTGCAATAAAATGGGGTCACAACAAGGGAAAGGTTAACAATTGCAATTTAAATGATTGTTGCGTTTGGAATTAATCCAGAGACCTTTTTAGTAATTTAAAAGTCAGTGCATAAGACTTTCAAATGCATTTTACGACAGTTTTAACCTTTGTCTTAACGACATAAAATATCGTACGACTTTGGAGATTATGATTTATATAGAACATTATTTATTCCTTCCCTTTATAAATGCAACATTTTTACTTTTAATACATACGTATTATTGTTTTAACATATTTTATTTTAACTGTTTGTGGTATGAATAATAAACTGTTAACATCTTCTTCAACAGATTAATGATCTTAGTAATGTAGAAATGTAGTTTTAGTTTAGAGCTGTCAAAGTGATGTAACAGCTGTTAATTGAACGTTAGCTTAACTTTGTTTTCATTGTATTGAGCTAGATACAAATTAATGATTCACAAAAATAAATTGTTTAAATTAAGAAAAAAATAGAGTAACCTCGGATATATTATGAAAAATTATTTCTTGAATGTGCAATTAAAAAAAAAAGGATTATGTTCGTATGGTTTTAATCTATCAAAAGATAAATATTCAGTTATATAAAAAAAAGATAATTGATTCTTTGTTAAGATATTTAGAAATTATTTTTACTGAATAACAGTTAAAGAAATTAAGTCCAAATTTCTGGGATTTTTTATTTTTTCTTAACTGCAGAAATAAGCCCTCATTGAAAGCTTTTCAAGATATACTTATTTTCATTGGTTCCATAGTTATAGCCAAATAAAATTTTAATTAATGAAATATTTGGATCTTATATGGGGAAAACACATCGGTTTGAATCAGACTTAATCTCCGTTTTATTACCTTTTTTTTTTTTTATACTTTAATATATTGATTTATTAATAATTGTTCTAATCTCTGATTATATAAAACACACACACACACACACATATATATATATAATAAATAATAATTTAATAATAACTATAAAATTTTTTTTTTAAATATGAAAAAATTACAGAAGTTATTAATGAAATAAAATTTTATATACTTTTCATTTATAAAAAAAATATGCATATGCAATTTAATAGGCGGAAAAAGAGAAGAATAGGCGAAGTCATGTGTTGTCCACATCAGATTTTTTATGTACATAATCGGGTTAATGAATGATTTTTTTTACAGTTTAGAATTTTTGTAAATGAAAACTTTTGTGAATTAATTAAAACTTATTTTTTATTTTATGCATAGGATACCGAATTGCATTGGAAATAATGGTTTGTCTTAATCCCAAAAAACGTTTTACGTTATTCCTATCTAAGAAATATCATTTGTTTGAAATTACCATGACTAAATATTAAAAGGGTTCTTCAGTTCATCATCCAGGCAACAAACCTTATCTGATACATTCAACAACTAGTAAAAAATGTTGCACTGAAGCTATTATTTAAAATAAAATATTAAATAAAGATCCTGCTTTTTTTTTGCTAAACGTATTTTCGGTGTTATCTCGAGAACTAAAAATTTTTCGAAAAAAAAAATCACAAGTGGCAATATCGTTTTGTGGAATATCATTATGAAAATTTAAAAACTGAGTAATTTTTTAACTTTGTCCTCCAGTGTAGCGCCCCGTCTTTCTGGTTAACAATTTAAGATAGCCTATGTTACTTGCAAACCAAAGACCTATTAGTAAGCCAAAATTGGTTGTAATTTTAGTATTTGAAGCTACAGGGGGGGAACAAACATACATAACAGTTAAAACACATTACCACTCCTCCTATGCACGTAATCGGGTAAGAAAGAAAAAAAGCCAGAACGAATAAGAAGTAATTGATTTAACGCACTCCTAAGGAGAACGATTTAGAAAAATTACCTGTAATTAACGCTCTAAAAATTAAAAAAAAAGTACAAAAATCCAATTCTTTAAATTTATTGTTATTGAAATAACAATTTAAAAACGAGTAATTATTAAACAATTCAATAATACTTCTGGTCTAAATTCAAAAATAAAAATCAAGTTGCAGTAAATTTTGTCTTTTATCTTTTTAGATAAATCCTACCTTTTAAAAATCTTCATTTTGTCAAAAATTCGTTCAATTTTATTTTAAATAGGAGTCTACTCTTGTACCTAACAAAAAGCCGTTCATATAAAGAGAGCTATTTGTAAAACAAGGAAAAGGAAAGAAACCTGAGTCTTGATAAAAAAATAAATAAAACTAAAGGGCAGAAAAATGACTACAAGAGAATGTGAGCGTTTACTACTACAATGCGGAATTAATTTTTTTTTTATTTTACCTTCCAAACTATTTTTTCTAAAACGTTTGCGTAGAAGTAAGGATTAATGTAAGGACAACTATGGGGAATTCATTATTATTCCATAATAACTCAGTATTGAGAACAAGTAATAATGAATAAAAAAAAAAAGAAAAACCATCGTCAAATCGTCTACGTAACCATCCATTTTTCATTTTAAAAATCTTACAATTGGCTACTTGGATAACATTATAATGAAATCACTGGAAGAATTTCATCAACAAAATCAAAAGAGAATCATCAAACTTAAAGCATTTGGGTTGAATGTAAAAGAAATATACATGTGGGTCACCTTGAGAATCTCCTCTTTTATAAGATAGTACGTACGTATTGTTTAATACGTCAAGCTCACTGCAATGATATTGAACTCTACTAGTGCCATTTTTAATATTTAAACTTTTTTTTTATAAATATTAATACAGAATGAATTTGAATTTAAATCTGTCTAATAATTAGAAGCCGGCCTCCGTGGCGCGAGTAGTAGCGTCTCAGCCTTTCATCCGGAGGTCCCGGGTTCGAATCCGGGTCAGCATGGCATTTTTCACACACCCTGCAATTCATTCATCTCATCCTTTGAAGATATACCTTAACGGTGGTTCCGAAGGTTAAACAACAAAAAAAAAAAAAACAAATTAGAAACAATAAAAGAAAACTTATAAAAGAGAAACAAATTACAAAAATGAAATAAACAAAATCAAAAATAAAATTTAAATGTCAGTTAAAAGATAAATAAAATAGAAGTACCCATAACATTGCTCAAAAAACACCTGCGCAGTTCTTCCCAAGAAAAACGACTTTTCGTTACTTTTATTTTCTTTTTCCCCAGTACCCTCAGAGAGGTATAACTGCCTGAATACGCCGAACAATATTGCAAATAATATATACCGCATATAAAGAAAGGTCAACGTTCTACCTTGCAGCATCATAACGAATCACGCTTCTAAGTTGTCCCGTTCAAATTTTTTCCACCTTAAATTCAGCGTAACTCAAGAAAAAGTCAACTAGTCTTCACCAAATTTCCATATGCACAACTTCAGATAGACTATTTCAGCATATTTAAATTTCAATGAAAGTGATTCAGTCGTTTTGGAGATTTTTGAGATACAAAATTTTATATACATAAATAAATAAGGAAACCACCATTTATGTGAATAGCATTTTCCTATTTCTCATATCTCAAAACGTAAAGAAAATTCATTTTCAACCCCTTTCACACCATACGACCGAAAGTAATACCGTACTTTTATTCGAAAGTGGGTAAAAAACAAAATTAAGTACGATAATTAATGTGTGTATATTGTAGTTATTATCTCTGGTGGATAACAGATAATAGTACGAGATTTTAACTACAAACTGCTTTTCGCTGACAAAATATTTTTTTACTTATTTATTTTTTATCGTAAATTCGGAATATTCCGAACAAAGTTCGGATAAAATTTGGAATAAAGTTCGGAATATTTTAATTTCCGAACTTCATCTTTTAGTACAATAAATGACATTTTTGTCTTATACATATTTACTGAAGGAACTTTTGTACTATAATTAAGTTTATTATTGATTATTTTCCTTAAAAATCAAAATTAAATGTCTAAATTTAATAAAACTTAAGTATAAATACATATGCGTAAAATTTTTTTTATAATTAAACGTTGGTTTTATCACAGTTCTAACCAATACGCAACGAAACAGCAAAAGTAACGTTAAAAAGTTAAATATTTAAAAAATAAAAATTTGTAGGTTCCCATTTCGATTGTTCAAAAAAAAAAAAAATCGCTAAGAAATCATTATTTCTTTGATATATTTGTTATATGGGTATTTTATATATATTTTTTTAATAATTTTTTTATTAAGGGACGTTTATGTATTTTCAGTGTAATTTTTCCTATATTAAACAATCCGTGTTTTTAAAATGAGGAAAATAAGATTTTAAATTCTACCTTGAAAATTAAGTTGTTTTGATTTTATTAAATTAAGTTAGTGATTTTAAACTGTATTTTGGCGTGTTGTCAGAATATAAAATGTCAACTTCCTGAGAAGGCTATCTTATTTTATCTACACTAAATAAATAAACAAGAACTCTTAATGCACATTAATAATATCTTCTTTTTTTTTAAAGTGTACCTCTGTTATTTTAAAAAGGTAATATTATAGCCAGAATGGGATTTTTTCCTTCTTCTATTGAATAAAGATATTTAATTAAAACAACTTAATATAATTCCTTTCATATTTGTCTTCCTATAAATAGAAAGTTTACTTGGAAGTAATCTTATTTTAGGTTATCAAAACAAGTGTTAAATAATAAGTTGCGATTCGATGTAATGTCTTTTTTTAATTACATATAAGTCGAAATGAAATCGTTTTTATTATCGTAAGAAATTGCTATTTTCGTTCTGGGAAAATATACAAGAAAAATATTTTAGAAAGAAGTTTAAAAATATTTAAAAAAAATTTTACATTTTAGAGAATCTGTACCATACAGATTTAATTTCTTCTTTTTTTTTTAGAGTATTGTTCAAAATTTTAGTCAGGATTTAATTTTTTTATGGAAAGAATAATTTTACCAATTTATAATTTTTATAATTTTACCAGTTTTATTCGATTGGGTTTGTTGTTATGACATTATTGCACATTATAAAGCCTACAATTTATAATAAACATCGGTTCCATTTTTATAAACCCTACCCAGCTATTCTATCTGTAAGCAAATAAAATAACTGAGGAATCTTCAAAAAACTGAAATGTACAGTGTGAACTGTAATTTACAGTAACTTAACTGATTGTAAGTTTTAATGATGTTGTACGTCGTGACGGTCTGATCAGTCGCCCTGGGGATAGAGTGTAACCATCGAATCTCAGAGGGAGTACAGCAGTGACTTGCCTTACGGATTATTTCGGCATATATGTCGGTTTCGACTGAGGCTGCGCTTGTTATAGCCGGTATCCCACCATTTCAACAACTTGCAAGACAGAGGGCTGATGTGATCCAGGGCGAGGATAGACGAGCAGTGGAGAGGCCCTTATTCCGGGATTGGCAGGCTCGCTGGGATCTCTCCTCTTCTGACCGATGGACTCACAGGTTAAACTCGCAGGTCGAGCCATGGATCAACCGCCCCTTTGGGAAGGTTTCATTCTGGTTGACCCAATTCCTAACTGGTCATGGGGTTTTTCGTGCGTACTTGCATAGCAGGAGAAGAGATGATAATCCAACTTGTCTCTACTGCGAAGAGTTAGACACTTCGGAGCACGTTGTGTTCGCCTGCCGGGCATGGGTCAATCGACACCGCACGTGCGAAAGGATTACAGGGTCCCTGTCCGTTGATAACGTCATCGGTCGGACGCTGTCCAGCTCAGAGGGATTCCAGGCGGCGGCCAGTTTTGTTTCACGCATTCTGCAACAGAAGGGCCGAGAAAACAGTATAGGGCGGGATTGAGGGACAGACCTCTATGGAACTGCCGTTCGTCGGTGCGTGCATTGATGGGTGGCGGTAATAAAGCACGGGAACTCTCTCGTCCCAGCTCTAATGAGGCCGGCTGCGGTCTGGTTCATGCGGTGCCCCTCCTAGTAGGAGTGATGCTTTTAAGTCATTCTATCCTTAGTTTATGTTTCTGTATTTGCTGCTCTTATTGTTTTCGTATGTTATTCCTGTGTATGTATTATTTATGTATGTTACTTCCTGTGTGTGTGTATCTTTATATGTCATTTCCTGTGTATTTCGTAGGCTATGTATTTTTTTTTCATGTTATTTCCTGTAGATGCATTATTTTTCTGTTATTTCCTGCGTTTTTATCATTTTATATGTTATTTCCTGTGCATGTGTCTCCTTCCTGTGTCTGAGCTATGAAGGAATGTATTCCTGTACTCAATGCTTACCATCCTTCTGGTGTGCCGTGAACATCAATCTCCTGCCTATGCCAACGCCGGGGTTTGCGGTATACTTCCTGATAGGTTAAACAGAAGATCGAGTCTCGGTTCGCTCCCCTCATCGGGGGAATCGCATTTTAGGCATAAAGACCGAGTCCCGGCTGTCGGTGTGGGTTCCGAGACTGACTATGTTAACTCCGGGGTCCCACTCAGGGGTTAGAGGTAAGCATACTAAATGATCCGAACCATGGGCCGACCTGTCGTATCGGACGGAGAGGCTCATTTGAATGGACAACTCCCGGGCTGTGTTATACTTCGTTGTAGGTTCGGCCCGGGGGTGGAGGGAGAAAACTGTTTGGAAGTAAACAGTAGCATCGGTTAAGTTGACCAATTTAGATTGTCAACTTTACATTCAAACCTGTTTATCTTATTAAAGTACAGAGATTGTTAGAAAAGTCTGGAAACGGTTTTATTTTACAAAATTTATTATACTAAATGATAGACGCAGATGCAGATATCTACTTATACAGAGAAACAATTTTATCGATCACTGAAAGAAGTAATAAAAGTAAGGTCAAAAATAAATTTATAAATAAAAATAATGGATATAGTAAAAGAAACAAGACCCTTTTATCCTGCAGCGCATTAAAGTTCATCCGTGCATTTTTTTTTTTACATTACCGTACCTCTCCAGCAGTTCAGTAATCCATCTCTACCCTGCGCATCAACTAAACTTTCCAAACTTTTATGAGTAAAATTCGTTTACATTTATCTAGGATTACCTTTATTAAATACTCTATTAATACTATGATTTACGTTACCAAAATCGATTAATATTTCTTCAGTTAAGTCCTACTGATTTTTGAAGAATACTTTTATTTAATTACCTACAGTACTGAATGTTAATTTACTTTAGTTCAATTACTGTGAAAAAAGTAAAATTAAAATCATGAAATTAGTTAACACTTAATTTTTTTTTAATAACTGTATGCATGAGTAGATTTATTCTAATATATTCAAGTGCAGTACTCAGGAGGTTCTTGACATTACTAAGAGTTGGATTCAAATTACAAAGGATATTTTCGCTGTTGCATTTTAATGTCAAAGCTTATTAATCCAATTAGACAGATCTTATAAAGAAGAGATAAATACATAAAAATTAATAAACACGATTGCCCCCAAAAAAAAAATAAATAAATTGCTCTTTAATGTAGGATAATTGCTAATAAATGATAACTAAAGAGCGTGTTGTTAGCAATTTTGTATATAATTTTATGTATATTATAATTTTTTCGAATTTTTAAAATTTATTTAAACATATATATAGCTTGTGACACTCCCGGTACCGTAATGATTTCAACGCGGGGTCATGCATCTAAATCGGTTCCGTTGTTGAGCTGCAATGTTTGTATGTATGGTAGAAAAACCATACATACAAACATACATACTTATATACATTCTAACTAAATATATTACACACATTTTTGGGCAGTCGCATTGAAATAATACTTTGGTAAGAACTTCACACATATGAAACTCTCGCTCATTTCCAAATGACATTTATATCTTGATGACATAATCACATAATGACGTCTTAAAAGTAACAGATCCGGTGCCAGGCGTACAAGGAAAAATAAAAAGTGAAGTGATTTCCCTAGCCTTTTTCACCCAGCTGAATGACTATGTTTTTTTAACCTCCGGTATCACCGTTAGGTATATCTTCAGAGGATGAGATGAATGATTTGTAGCGTGTTTGGAAATGCCATGCCTGACCGGGATGAATAGATTATTATATAACGGTATTGTATAACGGAGTTTTGAACCTCAAGGAAATACAGATGAAATTGAGCCCCACAGCTGACACGTTTATTCTGCTAGTGGCAGTATTGACTTTGTAATAAGTATCATTATTTTCAGAAACAGCTTTTACCTAAAATTCTTCACATGAGTTACAGCGATAAAAAAGAGTCGGACAATAAAGTAAAGCAATAAATTAATGTTCTCTTTTCTATGTTAGTGAAATGTTAAGTGAAGACATTAATTTAACACGTTGTTATGATTTAACCTTAAGTTTCTTATTACGCATGATAATTAGAGTTTGGCTATTAAGATTTTTACACCAATTTGAACCGTACCAGTAAATTGCTCGGTGTTGATGGTGTAAGTTATTTATATTTATTTTACATAAGTCGCTTTAAAAGTATTTATTAATTTTAACTGGAAATTGAAAGTTTTTAATTTTCATACTATTATGTTACGTGATTTATGATAATTGAAGTTCAACGATCTAAGTACACCGTTAAAATGACTAACGACGTAAAAAAAACCTGATCTAACGACAACAATTCCGGCTAATTAACCAATTCACCAGTTTTATTGTTAATAGGAATTCATTGGGTTAGTTTATCAGAAAATTTTTTTAATGGTTATTTAGGTGATTTATTCTAGTTTTAACTAATAGATTATTGTCTGTGTAATAGAACTTGGCATAAAATTCAATGTTAATTATTTTATAAAAATAGTTTTGAACAAAATTTATGATAGCTTTACATTTTAGTTTTTTACAACCCACACTCAAAAAAATTTGTATGCGATGGCGTTATACTTGACTAACATAAGAGACCATAAGACTTATTTGGCACCAGTTAACTGCACCTATTTACATTAATAGTTTGGTTGAAAACAGTTCATTGTACTATACTACGATTGTGTTAGAGTAGAATTCCTTGTAGTCTTTTTTTAATTTACATAGTTTTTATTTAATTTAGTAGTTTCCTACTACCATTTTCACCAAATTGAACATACCATTGCATTCTAGTATGCCAAGTTCAAGAAAATGTAGATGAAATCTAGCCCCGCAAATTCACTCTTTGTATAGCAATACTTTTGTATAAAGAGTACCATTACTTTCAGAGAAAGCTTTTACCTCAAATTCTTCACGTT
Organism: Zanna intricata; assembly: GCA_010016005.3. Classification (NCBI taxonomy): domain Eukaryota; kingdom Metazoa; phylum Arthropoda; class Insecta; order Hemiptera; family Fulgoridae; genus Zanna; species Zanna intricata. The sequence continues at coordinate 18,417 of JAAAKQ030044718.1, forward strand.
CGTTAAAACCGTAAGAAAGAATCGAACAAAAAAGTAAAAGAATGATTTAATGTTTTTTTATCTGTGTATTTAGAATGTGCCGCAGCAAACAGAAAAACTTTCAATAAAAAAATTACATATTGATTGATTGATAAAAAACATAATAATAATAATAAAAGAAAGATATTCACAATATATATTATGAAGTACTTTATGCTTGTTCACCGGGATGAATTGACCATTGTATAAAGGTATGTCAAACTCAAGGAAATGCAGATGAAATTGAGCCGTTTGAGGCCCTTTGATGAAATTGAGTCCTTTACCTAAAATTCTTCACATGAGTTGCAGCGATAAGAAAGAGTCTTTTTAAGTATTAAAGTATATTTATATATCAGTGTAAATCTTTTTGAATTTAAATAGCCTAAGTAACTACCAAGAAAATTATTACTTACGTAAGAGAGAACGTGCCTATCCCTGTATTCTTGTAGAATCTTTAATCTTAAAACATTATAATTAAAACAAATAAAAATAAATTTCGTCATATTATCTAGACTGCCTGCAACCCTTTCCGAACTTATATTGAAATATTCTCATTATCTGTTTATAAAGTTTATACACAATCATTCTAAAAATCTGTTTGATAATTCATTAACTTGCATTTAAATTTGAATATTTATTTCCATAATATTTTCTGAAGAATTTATTTCTCTTTTATCAGTATTTATTAGTAAATATATATTTAGTCATTTTATCTATGTGATGAATAATATTTAATTGATTTTAAAATTATACAAAACAAAAATGTATGTATAGAGTATGAGTATTTAGAGAATTTTAATAGCTTTCACAAACTCCTGAATCTCAAGTAAAAAATGAAATTCTATAACAAGGTAAACACCAACTTAAACCACAGATTTTTCAGAATTTTTTTTTATAAGAAAAATCTTCTTAAGATAAATGAGTTTTTTCTATTAAAAATTATCCAAATAAGCGAGTAACGGGTTTTTAATTAAAAAATAGGGGTTTTTTTAACAGCAACAAATTTTTTTTTGTAAAATAAGGCGAATAGTTTTTTCCTCGTTACATAACATAATACTTCGGCGAACGAAAATGAACCTTACTACGCTAAAATTTAACTGATTATTAGGTTATCTAAAAGACTTCTTACCAATTTGTTTAAAAATAAATTTAAAAAATCACTTTAACGACTCAATTGAATTCCTAATTAATAACTTAACTGTAAATGGATAAATCTGAATTGATTGTCTTTTTGTTTTATTTGAGGAAATAATGTTTTAAAATAATATTCAGTTCGTACTATCAGCATTATTATTTTAATATGCCGATTTAATGGTTTCTTTTCATAATTGCACTCTATTACCTAATGATGTAATCGCTATTATGTATTAACATGGATTGTAATATTTAATTTCTATTTTTTTTTTTTTTTTTTTTTTTTATTAATTTTACATGTTGAAGCTGCTTTATTAACCTTTTCTTCGATTTACCTTAATCCTTCCTGGTAAAATATAAAGCCGTTCAAATATAATATGACATTGTATGGAGTGCAACCTGGTGTAGGTAACGTGATGATATATCACGTCATTTCTGTCGTGATCTGTATAATTTTTAATTATGTTCTGGTCTGAATAAAGAAGAAACCTATTTCTTGATGTGTTCAATAAGGGAAGCTTTTTCGTGTTAGATAAAATCTACTTTAATTTCAAAAACCGGAGAGAGTTCATCTGAAACGTAAAGTACATCAAATCTTAATCCCTGTTAATAATATTAATTAATGTTATTTAATTTGTTGTTTTCTTTGTTCAAATTTTCAATTACAATTTAAATAAGAATGAATCAGTCTTACTGAAATTTTTATTAAATAGATCAATATTTTTTAAGCCTTGTTAGCTTCGCTTGCTCGGTGAAATAGAAACAAAATTTACGTGTTACCAATTATTTAAAATAAACAATGTTTTCCATTAAATATCAGTTGTTTTATAAAGTAAGGAGAATACCCTTTTTCATATTCTAATTGACACGAGCAGTTTTATAATTTAATATTTCGTAACTAGGTTTTAAAGAGCCCATGACCTCTGTTTGATCCTTCCCTATATTAATTTAAACTATTGACGAGAAACAACTAGTTAATTTTACAAAATAAAGTAATTGTCAAGAGTAATTCAATTAATTATTTTAACGGCAACTAACATAAAATCCTTATAGTCTCTGAAATTTGAACATACTTTTCTAAAATATGTCTACCTAGATTGTTTCAAAATGCTAATTTAATCATACAGATTGTTTTATTTCTCAGGTTTATTCACCTTTTAATAAACAAAAGTATTTTAAGGTAATAATATATATATATTTTACATGTTTTAAATTGGTTTTTATTTCAAATACTTTGCGTGTTATGTTAAATATTGCATGTCACTCGGTTAGATTATATTAAAATAATTTTAAAATACCAAAGTCTGCTTCAGAGATTATGTTTATGTACTTACGTGCATGAAAAATTTTTTAGAATTCTATTGTCTTTTTTTAAACCAGTGTTACTTTATCTTTTTTCAATATAACTCTTGTTATTATTTAAAGAAATATAAATTTCATTATATAATAGAATACAAATTCATTTATTTTATGATTTTCCTTATTTTTCTTATATGTTAGGATGATAGTGACACATAAGTTTATATTTTAGGACATAATCAGGGGTTCTGTGTCGGCCTCCGTGGCGTGAGTGGAAGCGTCTCGGCCTTTCATCCGGAGGTCCCGGGTTCGAATCCCGGATCAGGCATGGCGTTTTCACACACACTACAAATAATTCATCTCGATCCTCCAATGAAATACTCAACGGTGGTCCCGGAGGTAAAAAAAAAGGGTTCTTCTGTAACGTATGAGAGTCGTTTAATAATCAAAGACAAATGGCAGCAACGGAAAAACTATTTAATAGAATAATTTAAAACTGTCTGATGTTAGATTGGCATCCCTGACATATGAAATATCTGCTGCAAGAAAAAGATTGCAATTAATAATTAATCTTATTCACAAATACAGATTCATAAAAGCTTGGGAAATTACTAAATTTTGTAGTGCGAGTATTGGCACTGTCTATACCACTTTCTATGATAAATTAATTACTCCAAAACTCCAAGATGTGTTCAATATGGCTACTGAGACATTTGATTCAAAATCTTAAAGACACTCGAATTCAAATTTGTGCAAACTAAACGTTTTTATCGAAAAATATAGCTTTTTTTGATCGTATAATATCTTAGAAACAAACTTTGATTCATCATTTTGAGGAGAAACCAATCGTCAGAATATAGAATGGACACATCTAGTTGAAAAAAATCAAAACCCACCCGTCAGCCGGTAGAAAGATACTAACTGCGTTTTGGAACTATAAAGAAGCCGGATTTATTGCGATTATTTGAAAGAAGATTGTAAAAAAAGAAATACATAATATTGTGACATCTTAGATAATACAGTAATAAAGAAACCCGTAATAAAGTGGAAACTTTATGAGGTCCTTCTCTCAAAAGGTGTATTTTTTATGCATGATAAAGTCCGTCCGACACCGTTCAAAAAACAGAAAGCTATTCAAAAATCGAGTTGATAAGGTGCTGCACACCCATCTCACAATCCCGATCTAGCACAATCAGATTTTTTTTGTTTAGTCCTCTAAGACAGTTTTTACTTGACACCATCTCTTCGGCAACAATAGTCGTAAGCAGGTCAAGGTACAAGATAGGATCAGATTCAAGATAAACAATTATTTACTGCTGGATTAAGAAAGTTCACAGAAAGATTGGATAATTGCTTAAATGTAGCCAGGGATTATTTTGTAAGGTAGGATTAATTTTATTGTCAATGAATAAATAATAATTTTTCTGCAATCATTTGTTTCTCTAATTATTGATCGATCCCCGTAGTAATTGAAAAGGATGGTTAATTTTTAAAAAATATACAGTCAGATATGGTATTTTTTCAAACGCTACAAAGTACTAATCTCATTATCATTCATTGGTAACTAGAAAAAAAGGAATATAAAAAAGTTAATTGGGGTTAGGCTTTCTCTCCTTCAACTCAAATACATAGACATTCAGCACATCTATTTATTGTCCGGAGACAGTCTGTAGATATGTAAAAAAAAAAATTATATGTATATACATATAAAAATAAAACATATTTTCGAATCTCCGTTATTTCCACTCCGAATAGACTTTTTGTCAGTTTAATATCGATTGACAATAAGTCAATATTCAAATTGAGGAATAGACGGTCAAGTTGGGCAATAGATTTTATTTTTTTGGTTGGTGGATATGTACGATATAGAAAAATTATACATTGTTAGTGGACATGACATTTGATAAATTACAGCTAAAGTGTCAGGTTAGGTCAGTGACCTATTTATATGATCTAAATTTATTTATATTTTTTTTCATAATCAGTCCCAACCTGTGTAAAAAAAAAATACATCAAAATGCCGACCAAAATGTAGTAGTTCCTTTATTGAAGCATTTTAAATTCTTGTTTATGATACTATAGAAAAACTGATAGAACATAATTTACCAATTATTATATAGCATTGAGATAGATAAAACTTAAATAGTACCAGTTAAAGTCAGATATTAGCCTGTTTATATGTATACGAATTATTTACACAGCGAATTATATCTGGTCATAACTGGATTACACCTACCTATTATTTAGCTTATGAAGATATTATAATACAGCTATAAAAAATAAGTCAGCTTATCTGTTTAAAAATCAAAAATAAATACTCGTATATTATTGCAGAAAATAAATTATTCAGAACTATTCTTTTATTTTTAAATTTAACTCTGTAGATTACTTGATAATATAGTACGTGTTTAATTTATTTTCTATAAGAATGATATTCATTCGTATTAGGACCCCAGTTAAATAAAGAATATAGTAAAGTACAAGAGATTATGAAAAAAAAAATGCTTAAAAACATTTATGAAATTTAAATACGTATTTAAAATATGCTAATTTAAACACAAAGTAACTGTTATTACATTTCATGATAATTTTTGTCTTTGAGGGTTAGTGGTGAAAATCATATTTTTTTTTTTTTTTTACAATCAAAAATGTTTACCAAGGATGTTAGCTTTAACTGTTAATTACATTTTAATATCGTGATATCATTATATCATGTTTTGGATACAGTCATAAGTGCTTTAAATTAATATGTTATTGTAATTTGTATTTGTATGATTTTACTTTACTTTTTTATACTTATAATGAAAACAATCTAATACTTTTTTTGTTCATATTTTTGAAGAACATATTAGAATTCTGGCATATATTTTCTTTTTTGTCACTTTGTCTCTTTTTAAAAGTTATTTAAAACATCCTGTATGAGTCTGCTAGCCATGTCTTAGATGATTTTAGTTATAATAAAAATCAATTTATTTGGTTTTTTCGTTTTGTTTTTAAGCAATTTTTATAATACATAGTTCTATTGTTTTTACGATTATAATAATGTTACTAACTAAAAATTGCACATTATTATACAATTTGTGTTATAGAAGGTGTTCATAATAATGACTTAAGGGCCATAAAACAGTAGGGCTTAGGATATCAATAGTAACTACTTAGAAATAATTTTTTCCTATTGTTTGATTAAAGAAAAAATATTTTTTTTTATTCATATTACACCATGCGATATATTTACATGTTAATTTATTTCCTTCTTTTTCAAAACAATTTATTAAAATTAGTACTGTTCATTTTCTAAATATGTTATAATCTTATTTAAAAGTTGTTAAATCAACTCTTAATAATAATAATTAGAAGAAAGCTAGCTCAGATTAATTTATTTTTTCAACTAAATACTGAAATTTTTAAAGCTATTTTAATTTAAAGCAATTAAATGATAATTTTAATTTCTGATAATTGATATCTTATTTCAGTCACCAGAAAGTGGAAATGTGTAGAAACAATATCACATTAAACTAAATTGTATTATATTATTCCGAAATTCTTTTAAAAAAATTTAATTTTAAATATAATAATAATATTAATAATTATTTTATATTATTGTTAATGAAATTCCAGTTCACTAAAATTATTTCTATAGTTTAAGAAAATTTATCAAAATTATTTTTTTCGTCTAAGCAAAAAGCCAATTTAATCTTTGCTTGCTTGATGAAATAATTCACCTTAAAAAGATTACAGAGAAGCTTGTATGTGGGTATATGGAAATGGAATATTGTAGCTATTAAATATCCCATTTTGTAGCTATTAAAAGTGCTGACTGGGATTCGAACTCGAGAACCGCGTATTAAATTCCGAGACGCTACCATTCTACCACGGAATTCGGCGGAATGGCCATCTCCGCCGATAAGTTTAGAATTTCATTGCACTTAATTATTAGCTTTATCATTTCTGTATTAATCTAAATTTTTTTATTTGGGGCATTTGACTACTAGGATTTCAACTTTAATTTCTGTTTGTTGTACAATCATTTTTTTTTTATCTCAAAATATTTACTACGTGCTATACGCTTCACATCTGTTTTATGTATTTCATTTATCTTTACTTAATACATAACTCTAAACTTCCTGAAATTTTTTATTGAATAACTTTACCACCAGTTTTTCAGTTTTAAAAATTTTTTTACACCTCATTGCTGTATCTTTTTGTTATCTATCTTTTTTTTTTTATTTTCTACTGTACACATTTCATTGCATCATATCGTTTAATGCGGCACAAATAAGTTTATTTATTTATAATATTTAAATCATTAATTAAATCTAATGAAATTTTTTTTTTACATGAAAACTTCCTTGCTGTAATATTGAGTTTTAGTATCCGTCTTCCTTCATCTATTCTTTGTAGATCTGATTCTGGTGTTTAATGACGAAAAATCTTCAAAATTCGTTATATTAGAGCTATTTTAATATTTAATTTATTCTATTTCTTTTTTGTTCTTATTTAAAATGAATTTCTTATCTAACTATTATTAGTTTATGTCTGAACCTTATTTTTTTTTTTAACATATGTTCAGTTTCAGTTAAAAAAAAAAATAATCATTAATGAGAATGTTTAAATATTTTTTCCTAACATTGCATATTTTATAACAGACTACAAAAATTAAAAAAAAAAAAAAAAAAAAAAAAAAAAAATTGAAACATAAGAAAGTAAGATCTACATTTTTGCTTCAATTAACTTCTTTGGAAAATCCTTCTATAGTCTCCAACTGGTGATATAGTTGCTTGATTTTTTAGCTAAAAATGTAAAATAATATATGTTCAGATTCATGTATCATTTCCTCCTCATTATTTTATAAATAAAGAAACTAACTCCCTTCTTCTTATTCATGTAAAGTCTATAAGTTGTTACAATTCAATTGGCCTTGTTAACAGCTGATGTTTTGTATTAATAATGTGACAATGTATCTAATTCTAACATTTTTTAGTCCAGATTTACACTTCATACAGTCAACATGTACATACAGTAAATTACATATATTCTTCAACAATTTAATAGATAAACTAAGCATTTATATAGTCATGTACACTTATGCATAATCTTTTGTATCATCATGTTAACTATTGTTGTCAACTATTTTCAGATCTGAAGTTGTATACGCATATACTATCCAACAAGCTGGAACGAGGGATATTTATCCATTTATTTTGGTTATATTTGATGGAACTGAAATTTCAGGGGACCTAATGTTAGATTTTCTTTTTAATTAAGCTAAATTCTAAAGTCATTAAAGTTGTTTATTGTTGCTTTTTACACAACATCAAAAATATCCTTTACTATTTAAAAAAAATAGTATTTTCTCTGGAAATTAAAATAAAGTAGTATTTATAAGAAATTAGGATCTGTGTTTTATTTTTAAATACAGTATCATATAAATTACATATCTTTTCAAGTAATCTTTCTTTTACCTGACCTTTTACAACATTTTTTTTTTTCAACTGATGATAACAACAGATAAGCTTGAAGCTTGTGCGTGAGATATAGAAATGGAATTTAGTAGTTTATGAAAATTTTAATGCCTGATTGGGATTCAAACCTGGGACCTCCAGATGAAAGGCCGAGACGCTACCACTTTGCCTCAGAGATTTTTTTAGCATTCATATTTATTTTTCCTTATTAAAAATGAAATTATTTCTGAAGATTATTTTATGTTATTATTTTGGTGCTACCTATTTGTCTTAATATGTTATGCTTAAATTAAATTTTATATCTGAAATAATATGAACATTTATAATATTTAAAAGCATAATTTTCATTAAAAACAATCTCACTAATTTATGACATTTAATTTATTGGAAAAACCTACTTGAGTTATGTTATTAGTATCATGTCATTTCTTGTAATCAGTTAATTCAAAAAGTATTTATGTAATTGATGTAAGATCTACTCTGCTCAAAATAACATTTTTGTGGTTTTCTGAAGTACTGTTATTAAATTTTAGACACAACAATAGTATAATTTTGGTCATTCAAAGCAAAAATTTTTCAAAAAAAAAACAAGTAGCGATTCTATTAGTATAATACAAAGTGATCCCTTTGGGTATTTACATATTTATCCATCTATTTTAAATAACATTTTTTAAAGAGACTGTTGTGCAAGATAAGTTATTGAAACTGTGGCAATATAAAAATTATAAAATGACCATTGATCATTAAATTGTTTGCTTTGTTTTATATTGGTGGATAATTTTTTCAATAATTTTGTAAAAATAGTAAAATATCATATTATACCTAAGACTTTAAATTTTATCAAAATTAAATCAGACAGCACTAAGAGTTTAGAATTTTTCATAACTATATAAGTAAATTTATTATTTTCAAAAATTTGGAAACATAAGTTGCAGATATTAAAAATATCTGAAAAAAAAACAGTTTGTATAAAAAAAAAAACATTATTGTGTGTAGAAGGCTAAAAGCAAGCATACCCTACATATAGATTTAAATTCTGTAAGAAATGAGTAGTTTTGATGTAGATGATAAAAATAAGCTGTATAACAAGTATTAAAAAGAAGGAGTTTTTAACTGTTCGTTATTTATTGTTAATGGATAAATAATGTACAGCTGCTGTCTATAAAAAATTAAACACTAGTTTACCTAATCGTCCACTACCAACTCATCAGCACTTACATAAGCTAAAGATAAGTTTTGAGAACACTGACTTGTTGGAGATATTCCACAATCAAATAGATTTAAAACTAATAATTTTTAAAAAAGAAAAAACTTCTTGTGAAGACATTAGTAAAAGACCTCTAAGGATAATCAGAAAATATTCTGATAGGCTTTAAATATATAGAACAAGTTTATGAAAGATTCTAAAAGAAGATTAAGTTTTTTCGATCAAGATTTTATGAAAATGATTTTGGCATGTAAATGAAAGTTTGTTAGATTTTATTACTTGTTTTGAAGCAGATCCTTATTTCTGTACCTCAGTGATGCAGTAGGATGATACATGATTCAAAGTGAATGGCCTAGTGAACTGTCAAGTTATGTTTATTAGTCTGATAAAAAATCTAGTTTAATTATGAAGAAAGAATTTAATATATCTGAATTTGTGTTTCAAATGTGATCACAAATAAAAGAAAGTGTTGCAATGTTATTTTTTTTATTGGTGTTATAGTCGTTATTTTAAGATCTTGTTATTCAAAAGTTACTAAATACTTGTATTTCACATCATCCAAATCTCTTTTGACAGCAACATGGAGAATTTCTTCACTAACTCTCCAGGTTAGAGACTATAACAGTCAAAGGTTTCTGAATATAATATAGGATGCTGAGGAACAACTGAATAGCCTCGACATTCATGAGATTGTAGTGGCTTTTCTGTATTTTTTTTGAATGGAGTTATCAAAAATTTTGTATTTTCCTTAAATTCAAATGATCTAAACCAGCCCAACTGATGATTGAAAACTCATTTGATTTTTATAAATCCAGCGAAATCTTTATTGCAAAAATAATTGAAATTTACTGGAAAAATGCTGCCATGAATACAGTGTATGTAAAATGTAATAAGTAAAAATGAAAGTCCACTATTTTATATTATTTGTTAATATTACATGTATGCAATTTTTTTAAAATGTCTATTTAAATTTTAAAATGCCAGCCTATGTTTGTTATTATTTTTCAAGATATATAAATTGGGTTACTATTTTGACTTTATTACCATTTATGTTTACTTCTTTTATTTGTGTTGGTTTGTGGGGCATATTCTATCTTTTCAGGTGATATTTCAAGGCCAATTTTATTTGCAATGTTTTGAAGTTTGAATATCTATGTTTTAGCTTCTTCCATTTCTTTTGCTTGCAACACAAGTTATTGGTGAAACCAAGGCAGTTTGCTTTAATGTTTAGTCTATTTTTATTTTCGGGAGTAATTTTTTGAGCCAATCCTTCATTATCATTTTTAAAGATCTGGTCTGGACAGCTCCTCAGGGTCTGAACTCTCCCCCCTCTAGTAGTATTCTCGTAATTCTTTCTCAAGTTGTAACCGATCCTGTTGAGGATAATGATTCTTGAAAGAATTTTGTATGTTGTGTTTAGGAGTGAAATTCCCCTTAAGTTTTCTGGGTCTGTTTTGTTCGTTTTTTGTGAAAACAGAAGATGAGGGCTGTTGTCCAGTGTTCTGGTAGTTTTTCTTTGGTCCAGTTGTTGATGAAGGCCAATTTTTGTTGGTCTTTCTAGATGGCTGACCTAGCATAAATTGCATTAATTGTTTTTACTTCCTTGTATGAAGTAAAGGAAGTATAGTGATTGCAAAAAATTTTAGTTTTCATATTTCAACGGAAATATCCATTTTTACCAGCCCTGAATCCATTTTGATTAGTTTTGGTATGAGTATGTATGTATGTACGTATATATGTATCTCGAATAACTCAAAAACTATTAGCCGTAGGATGTTGAAATTTTCGATATAGAACTGCTGTAACATCTAGTTGTGCACCTTCCCTTTTGATTGCAATTGGCTGGACCAAAAGTGTCCAAAAAATCCCAAAATTTTGGATTTTTGACTTTTTCTTAACTGCAATAATAAGTCCTTATTGAGAGTTTCTTGGTAATATATCATAAGTGATACTTATTTTCACTGGTTCCAGAGTTGTAGCCAAATAAAATTTTAATGAAATATTTGGATCTTACAAGAGGAAGGAACATGGTTCTCTTTTTTCTATATAGCCTCCGGAACTACCGTAAGGTATTACTTTATCATCAGGACATATTATTGTTATGGGCCAGATTATGGTTTTCATCCTACATTAGTAGGGTTGGGGATTTGTATTTTTGGAGTTGTTTTTTGAAGATTTTTTGATAGGCTCTCAACTGCATTTTATTGAATTCTTCTATTGATTTCAGTGTATTATGATGGTTTTTTTTTTCATTTTCCTTAGGGTACAGGTTGTTTCTTTTCTTACTGTTTTCTTTTTTACTAGATTTTGAAAGGATGTTTCTGATTTTTTAGATTGGTATAATAACCATCCTTGATTTCTCTTCTCCAGTATTTCATTGCATTTGCTAATCCATCATTGATGCTTTTTATAGTTTTATTGGGGCCAATTTTTCCATGATTTGTTTAACGTTATTGACTTGTTCTTCAAGTATATCCGCAATTGTTGTTTTTTCAGTTTCTTTTTGGTAATTTCTATTCTTTATTAGTTGAGTAGGATCTATTTTTCTTTTATGTTTAGGGCCTTGATTTTGTTGTTTCCTTTATGGATTGAATTTAATTTTAATTTGACTTCGTAGTAATCTGAGCCTGTGTTTATTTCTCAAAGGACTCTTATATTGTAGACCTCCGCTTTGTGGTGATGTTTTCCATGAAGACATGATCTATTTGCCATTCTTCTTTAGTGGAGTCAGGTTCCATCCAATTTTTGAGTTTTTGAGGTTTTCTCTTGAAATATTTTGATTTTGAAATTAGACTGTGGTTTCAGCAGAGATCAATCTGTTTGTCAGTTTTTGTTTGTTCTCTTTTGGGGGAGCCATTTTCTGATGATGTCACAGTATCTTCTTTCTCTGCCTTGTTGAGTGTTGACATTTCTGATTAGCTGTTTAATGTGATTTTTAGGGATGTTATTTACTGTCTGCTCCAGTAGGTCCCAAAACTTTACTGTTTTTTTACGATCTTTAGAAATTTGTTTTTACTATTAGTGGCAGCATGGGCATTTACTACAGTGAAAATTTTATTAGACGCTTTAAGAGTAACTGTTGAGATTCTTGGGAATTGCACCTTGAATTCTTTAGTTTATTATTTTGATAATGATCAAAAAGCCTGTTCCAAACTGTACTTCACTTTTCGTCACTCTCTTCCCAAGTATTCCTTTGTAGAGCCTATATCCTTGAGATTCCATGTTATACTGGTCAGTGTTTTTTATTTTATGCAGTCCCATGATGAAAATTTTTTATTGGTCTATTATTTTAGTTGTTATTTTTAGTTTAACAGTCTGTATGAGTGAGTTTACATTATGTGTGGAAACATAGGTGATTTGCTTTGATTTGATTTTGGATTTTGTATTTTGTTCTTGTTTGTGTGTGCATTGGTAGAAATTCCAATTCTTCAATCGCATGTTATCTTCTAAGCGGCAGCCCACTATGTCCAATTGCTGCCTCCTCTGAACTCTGATGTAGCTTGGTTCAATTGGTGGATTATTCATTGAAAGATCTATCATAATTAACTGTCAAGGGACCACCTGTGGTGGGGTTA
>JAAAKQ030044741.1:0-13256 GCA_010016005.3 Zanna intricata
GTACAAGTAGCTTATTACATCTTTAGATCACAAAACCTAAATACTGTCATTTAAAATCAGTAACAAAGTGTTGGCAGTAAAAGGAAAGCATAACAAGGAACTGTTACTCCTGAAATGCAAATGATTTAGCCAGGATCTTGAGCTGTTTATCTTTAGCACAGAAAGGAAAGCTATAGCTACTAGCACTCAAAAAAATAAAAATGAAGAATAAGATGTGAAAGAATGTAAAAACGTATGACTGTTATTGTGACAGGAGAAAGAGTATATGTAATAAAGTATTTTTATTATTTTTGATCATGACAGAAATAAGGAATGTTGAAATGAGAAGAAAGGGGAGGATGGCCAAGTCAGACCAGAACTAGAAAAAGATGAATGTCATGATTAATGTTGATTGAGTTCCAAATAACTGAATTTTAATACTGTCAAATAAGGCAGCTTCCAACAACAAATTTTCTGTTAAATACTTGTAATGGCTGGTTTCAGGTTTTAATTAATTACCATTATTTTTATCATGATTTACATAGAGAATAATTATCTTTATCAAAGATTAGACTATTGAAAAGTGATACTTGTTTCACTTGTTTTCTAAGAATTTTTATAATTTTTTTTTAATGTTAGCAAAAATGAAGGTTGTGTTTTTTCTGTCAATAGTAGTTTTTTTCATCTATGTTTTATATGACAGTCCATATGTGCTGGTGAACAGGTTTCAAATTACAATAGAATTATAAAAATTAAAAAATAGAAATTACAATATTGAGTTTTCAGTTGACAATAGGGTCAGTATTAGTGATGAAACAACTGTATGCTTATGTTGTTTATTGTTGTATGCTTATGGCTCACATTTAACAAAAATGTCAGTTGCAATGAGAAAGTTGCCTTTAGCAGCTAAAAGATCCACTGAAAGTACAGTTAGATAAGTTTTGGTAAATGAGTAATCTTTAATTAATCTCTTTTTTAATGTGTTTTCACATTAACCGATAGTGTACAACCTAATTTCACCCTCTGGAATGAATTTGAAATCTATATAAACTTTTAGATTCTGACTAAAATTAAGGTATTAAGTATAAACCCCCAAAATTTTTTAGAGAATTTTAAGTTTGAATAAGCAGTATTCTATGTTAAAATAAAAGGTGTAATTTAAAAAAAAATTTATTTTATTTATAATACACACATTTTTACGACTACCTTGATGGCACATGCCACAATAGTATGCTTGCCTGATATGTCAAAGGTTGAATTTCAAATCCAGCTTGGGTCTGAAAAACTTATAAAGCAAAAATGATAAATTAAAATTTTAATCTACCATACTGTATATTTAATATTTATTGATTTAGATTAATGACTTTTTTGATACTTTCGCTGCTGATCACATGTGAAAGTATAGTCTACATTAGTAAGCTCTATGTTCAGCATGTAGAAATACATAATACTATGTTGTCTTTCATTACTATGAGATCAGTAAATTGCTGGTTGTTTGTATTGTGATAGCACTTTGATGAAAGTTTATAATACATGTTTACACGTCCAGAAATATCTGAGGGTTGATAATTTTTCCTATTTTCAAGGAAGAAAGGAATACTTTATATAAATATTTTTTATTAATTAATGTATGTTTTAGAACTTAAGTTTTATTCATATGTTTAAATTTCACACATAATTTTCAATTATTTTCATGTACAAAACAACATGCTAAAATCAAGTAAATTTTTTACATTTTAATTTTAGTGAATTTAATTTTTTTCTCCATCGGATTGTTTTTGTATATTTCATGTTTATCCTTTATTTTAGGAAATGGGCTCTCATTGATCCTCAATGGAAATTAACTATCGCACAAAAAATTTAATATAAAATCAGTACTTCATGTTATTCAAAAACTGTAGAAAGTTACTAAAAATAAAATGTATTTGATGAAATACGGTTTCAAAATATTGATCATTCACTTCCAGTATAACATCGTAAGCATTCTCTCATAAACAGTTTTTTTTGCAAATCTTATGAAAATATATAAGATTATATTACTTTAATGAAGACATGGAAATCACTTTAATAAAATAAAATAATTATAAGATCAAGGAGAATGTTTTACATTAGCAGAAAGTATAAAACATAACCATGTTTAACCATCTATTCAGGATCATAAAATAATAACAAACCATGATTTTTCAGTCCCAATGTATTTTACAGATTGGTAAATAGTCTATTATTTTTTGGAGATTTCAAGCATTTAAAAAAAATTTCAAGTATTTAGCTTTAGCATATAGAGTATATACTAATTTATTTCAGATAGATTAAACCAAAATTGCTAATAAATCTTTTTATACCTACTTTATCATTAAGATTTTAATATCACTAAATTTTGTTTTTATGCTAGTACAATAATAATTGGGTACTAAACAAATCATGTCAATAGCAAGAAGAAAACCTTTTCTACCTTCTGCGATTTCAGTATTTCTAACAACAATGATACAGCATTTGTTCTCAAAGTGGGCAATAACGCCCTCTGTGAGCACTGGAGGCCTTCAGGAGAGGTGTTAGAAGGCCCAACGAAAATTGGAGGTATCAGGCAGTCTAGGACAGTGATGGCTGATTAAAAAAAAGCATAAATTATGTTTTCCAAATATTTCAAATTAAAATTAAATACCTACTTCATTGGTACAAAAAATTAAAGGGACACCTATATTTAATGGTAGAAAGTGATATGTTTTTTAACCTCTGGAACCACCGTTAGGTATTACATCAGAGGATGAGATGAATGATTTATAGTGTGTGTAAAAAATGCCATGCCTGACCGGGATTCGAACCTGGGATAAAAAGTGATTGTATTCAAACTACTTTAATTAAGCAATCAAAACTTTTTTTGAAAGCAATTTCAATAAACATACTTCCAAATATGATTAAATATGCGTTTTAATTACTCTCATTTAAGATATAAGTTTCAACTCAGAAATAGGATATGCCACGTTAAAAAACAATAATTGCAACTGCTGTTTTTAACAGTGCATCTTAAAAACAGTAATTGCAATTATTATTTTTAACAGATGATAATTTAAAAGTTTTGGGGCACTAGAAAATTTTTAATTCTCAATGTGGGTGGTGGGTGAAAAAGTTTGAGAACAGTGATCTATAGGAACCAGTAAACTGAACATTGGCCAATGAATCTTTGGTCATTGGCCTTACTTCATACCCTTCAATTTTCAGGCTACTTTTTTCATTTAATTCTAGATTTAGTAATTTTTAATACTGTATACAACTTTTAATTGTTTTGTTTATTTATAAATAAGAATAAAATTCTCTTTTCATACAAGATGATAATTATATAGCATAAAAAGGTTAAGGCATCTAGGTTCAATTTTTTTCACATTTATTATGTAAATTATTTCCTTTTTTAGTAACATATTTATGTCAGTTTCAAGTACCATTCAAACTACAACTTATATCCTAATAATCAGTTAAGTTCATGTTTGGTATAGGGTTACAAAAAGGAGTGTTGGAAACTTATTTCTTTGCCAGATGTTTAAAAGCCTTTTACATCTTCAGATAATTATTTCTGGGATATAAACATTCCTGTTTGACAGCAAAATAAGGCTCTTCCTCACTAGAAGGATGACACTTTGAACACTTCACATTTATTTTTTATCTGACCTTTTAATTTCTTCCTTGTTACTAACTTCTTGCAATTGCAAATAACTGTCATCTAGTCTATCTGAAAACATAAAAATGTTTATTTTACCTTAATACGTTGAGTTTATATTGAGGTGCTCTGAAAGAATGCTTACAAGTTTTGCGTGAAGTGTTCAACAAAGTTCAAGTGAGAGAATGTTCAAAATTAGTTTTGTTCTGAAGAAAGAAAAGGATTATAGTATTACTTTTTATATGTATCAAGATCTGAATATGACTTTTAAGGGTAAATGATGGCTTTACTGAATCAACAGCACATAATCCCAAATTCATTTGTTAATCATGTTTAATTAACTTGACTGGGGAAACTAGAGCATTAACAAAACAAAAGACATTGTATATTATTTAAAATTAATAAATACAGAGTAATTTTAAAACAATAGTATTTACAACATTTTTCTGGATAAAAATATGAGATGAAAAATGTTACAACTAAACTGAAAAATGAACTAAAAATACAGCATTTAACAATAGGTATAATGCTATAAATGTGGAGTATGCTATATAAACATGTAAGGAGTACTGTGTTAACATATGAACTGTGAAAAAAAATTGGAATTTACACAATTATCCACTTAAAAAGAATTAAAAAATAATTCCAGATAAAAAAGCTGATACTCTATTAAAATATTAACTAATTAAAACATTGGAAAAAAAATTGCAGACTGTAAAAAATGCTTACTTGTATACATTTTCTGCACTGAGCCCTTTGAAGCAGCAATCATCTTGACATTCACAGCCTAACTGAAATCTAGCACGTACTTCATGAGCACTATCTTCTATACCTTCTGTATTTTGTTCACTTTTCTGAACTGTAACATCTTTTTTATATCTTTTCCGTATTGTTTTTTTTACAGATTTTATATTCTTTTGGTTTGCTGTAGTTTGATGATTGTCAGATGTATTTGTTTTATTTTTTTTTTCAGTTTCAAAATTTTGTTGGGTATTATCTTGTGTATTATTTGAACTTTGTAATAACTGTAATTATAAAAAAATAAATTATTACTAATAAATTCTTTACATTAGAAAATTATTTATTGAATAAAAAAGTAAACATGTACATCATTTTTTTTTATTGCAATAACCACAAATCAATTAAAAAATGTTATACGATGAGAACAAGTAATTTGATAGAATTGTTATTTTAATGTGTGGCTACCTGATAAAATTCTTTTCCTAATAAGAGATGAAGAGAGAAAAATTTTGGTAAGTGCCAGGTAAAATTTTGAATGTAAAAAGAGAAAAAAGAAAAGAGGTTTCCGATACCCTGCACTGAACTTAATGTACTTCATCATATCAGCATGCCAAGTCTTTTGCAATGCAATTGATATTTATTTCTGGAAGCAAAATCTTTGCTCTGTTAACCACAGGATCAGTTAAATAATTGGCATCGATACTCTAAGAGAAAGCATAACCGACTAATACCACTTTTCCCTCAATTCGTAACAAAAAATGCAATCATAAAATAAATAATGAATTGAGGTACAGTGCAGTGAATACTATCTTGAGTCATAAGGAATAGTTTTCAAGGAAGACCAATGAATGAATCTGTTGAACCATTTCTGGTTGATGAATAAAAATTGGTTTTATAACAATTTTTTTCCATTAATTATTTTTTAACAATGTAACAATGTTGTAGTAAAAGGTTTTTATAAAAATTATTATAACTTCCCATATATATTGAAGTCCACAAAATAAATTTATAACTAATTACAATGATAAACATTGTTAAATTTTAATGTTAATAATATTTAATAATGGTATTTTGTTAATAATATTTCATTTTTATATTTAATAATAATATTTCATTTGTATGTTAATAGCATTTAAATAATTCAATCTTTGTGTGTGTAATCAGATTTCAAACTTGCTAGAAGCTTATAGAGAGTATTAGATACTGCTAGAAACAGTAAAGTTGATTTTTTTGTTTGAATTATTATTTTTACTGAAGAATGAATTTTTATTTGATAACTTACACTGATAAAGTCTAGTTTGGTAATTAATGTAACTATTTATATTGTTTGGAATTAATTGTATTTATAAATAATGTAGATATTTGAAATAGAAGCAAATAAACTTTTCTAGTGTTTTCTAGATGTACAGCTAACAGTATATATAGTGAGAGGAGAACACTGTTCATTGGTTCATTTGTGTATCATAGTTCTGAAAGGTGACACTGCCGGTGTACTGCGCAAAAGTTTAAATTGTTTCATATACATTTTGTTAAGCTTGAAAATGTTTGTTTGTTTTATTGTGTTAAATAAATTATTGTGAGAAAGTTTGATATCATGTTGGTTATTTACAAATCATGTTCTCACTATAATTAGCGACCATGATAGTACTGTTAAAAATTGTGAGGAAGTCAATATGTATGACTGTGTGTTATATATGAATCATTCCTTCACTTCAACAATAAATGAATAATTTTAATTCCACTTTGTACACTATCAGGTATAATAAACTTTCAAAATTATTATAAATTTTAAATAGAATGTACATTTATTCATATTAACTGCAGTATGTGAATTATTAAAAGTAATAACTAATAAAACCTATACTAAATAACAAAATTATTTAAAAAACAATTTTATTCTGATCAGTTTATAATAAATTATACTGTTCATGTGAGAGATGGGTATATGTCCTACTTGATAAATAATGAAAGAACCTGCTCAGTCATCTGTCCAAACAGACTGAGGAAAACCGTTGATCTGAAATATGTCGTAAAAAAAGGATGACATAGTTAGTTAAAAACCTTAATATAAAAGTTAATATATGTAAAAAAAAGTTAATATATGTAATATAAGTAAAGAGATTATATTACAAGTAAAAAAAAAAAAAATATAACTCAGAAGACATTACTGAAAATTAAGACAACATATAATATTTATAAATTAAACAAAAATTCAAACATTAAGGGATTTTTTAAAATAAATAATAATATTTCAGTGGTAGAATAATTAATATTGATACTGTAAAAGTATTTTTTTTAATATCACTTAGCAGATCTTATAAATGGCAAGTACTTGATGGAATAAAAAAAGATGGAAACAAGAAAGCTGAAAAATAATTATTCACTTTCACCAGTGAATCTGAAAAAAAAAGGCTCAGCAGGATATGACAAAAAACATGAAAGTTCAGAAAATTCAAAATTTAAGTGTGTGGCCCTCCGCACTTAAGCTAAATAAAAAGAAAAGATCTTCACCATAAAGGGTGCACTGAATATTCTAATAGTTTCAAAGTAAAAATGGAATACGTTTGGCAGTAAATGTAAGAGAGGAGAATGAGATTAATATTCTTGTTAATATCCTTAGTATCAATAAATATGTTAATAATTGTCAATGAAACCAATAGAAATCTAAGTGTTTTTATAATTTTATTCAACCTAAATTCATGTTATCTTCATTTACAGGTTTTGGATATAAGGTTTTTCTAAAAAAAAAATCATTGAATAAATCAAGGGAACATTATATTTTAGTACAATTCAATTTGCAAAATAATAAATACATCAGTTATGAGAATACCATTCACATCTCTCTTTACTTAGAGAGTGTAAAGAATAACACCAAGTTGGGATCCCAAATGCACACTTAAGCTAGCATCCAATCAGTTAAAAAAAAAAAACCAGAATAAAAGATAATAAGGAATTGAGGAGAATAACATAAAAAGGCAAAACTCTTTAAGGGAAATTCCTAATTTATAAAAAAAAAAAAAGATCTAAATTACTGAACTGGAATCGTTTATTAAGGATTACTATGAGAATGATTACTAGCAATTGGTAAATACACAACAGACATTCAATAAAAAGATTCAGCTGTAAGAGGCAGACTGCAGTTTGAGGGGCAATAATGCATTACCTACATTTATGCATTCTACTCCATCTAAAAGTTTTATTAAACTGAAAAAATTTGCAATAACTGAAAAGGTTTATTTTAGATTTAGTGTATTAATACAACTCTACACAGAAAAAAAAAAACACAGGAGAAACGGCTTTAACTGACAGATATTTTAGCTGCAATTTAAACTTTTATTGAAATCTTGGACAAATCTATAGGCATAGTTACACTTCTAAAAAAACAGCTGGATTTCTTACACACTGTGGACAGACATTCCTTGTTCACTCGTGACAAAGTGACATCACATGTAGGGCCATTGTAATAGGTAGGCCATACCAAACTAAGGTAGGAGGAATCTGGTAAAGGTAGTTACTTTTAACAGATTTGAATACTAGATAGTGGATACCGGTGTTCTTTGGTGGTGGGGTTTCAATTAACCACAATTCTCAGGAGTGATCGACCTGAGACTGTACAAGACTACACTTCATTCACATTATCTTCATTCATCCTCTGAAGTAATACCTTATGGTAGTTCCAGGGGCTAAACAGAAAAAGAAAGAAGGTAGGAGGAATGAAGAAGGATAAAGAATGCAGGAAGACAGAGGAAGAGGATGATATACTGCCAGCCCATAGTAATGTATAAATGGTTGTAGCATCTTGAACTTAGGCAAAGAATATGAATAAAATAAAACATTATATTTACTGAGAATGTTACTATTTCAAAAACTTTATGGAATGCAAAAATATAACAGTAAACAAAAAGTACCTGTAATGTTTGTTCCTGTGTTAATGTTTGATCAACATCCAACGTTAGTGTACCTTCCCAACCACCACTGGTTTGATAATTATCTGTATGTCCTAACGTAGAAAATACTGACTGTTGTAATGAATTATTCCACTGCTGTCTTTCAACTGTCCTTTGATTATCTTCTCTACAATCAACAACTACAACCTGTACAAAATTAAAATAATAAATAAACACGCAGTGTTTATACAATAAATTGATAGTACACAATGCTGCTGATTGTCATTCATTTATCAGCATGATAAAATGTCACAACAAATAGTGTAGCACATGGTGCTACAAGTACAAGTACACATTGTTTGGTGCTACACTACATGTAGCACTAAACAGTTGAGTACCTGTTTGAGCACCTGTCCTAATTTAACATTTAAAATTGTCTAATGTAATCATTACCAGCTTTTAATTCCATATTCTATAGTATTTCTGAGTCATGTCTTCAACTACTATATATATATACTAAATTTATTTAGTATTAACTAGTATGGAAGAAACATATGGGAACTTTAAATTTATATTGGAAAAACTTCAATATTCAGTGTGTGAATGGAATATTTGTGGTGATTTGAAGGTAACTGCACTTGTACTTAGTCCACAGCTTGGTTACATGAAGTTCTGTTGTTTTTTTTTTATGTTATTTTGTGTGATTGTTGTTTTTTGTGTGAATGGAAAACCATTTCATTAGAAAAGAATGGCCTAAATGTAAATAACTCATTTCTGAACAAAAACCATTCCAGTAATGTGGAACGACCCATTGTCTATTCTTAAAAATGTACATCTACCTTTGTTACATATCAAACTAGGATTAATGAAGAATTTTGTCAAGGCCATGGCAATATTCCTGGTTTCATGTACTTCAAACAACTCTCCTAAAATTAGTGATTGCAAAAATTTTAGTGATGAAAAATTATTTTAAAAAATAATTTAAAAAATTGATAAAAATTAGTGATGAAAAATTTTAGGAACTACTAAATCCACTGGAGAAAGCATTTTGAATACTTGGCAAGCATTCAAAAATGTTACTCAAAGTTTTTGGGAAATCGAAAGGCAGAAAATTACTGTTGATATTGTCAATGATCTTATAACATCTTATAAAAATTTAGGTTGTAATATGTCCTTAAAAGTACACTTCCTACATTCACACCTACATCTCTTCCTGGAAAATCTTGGCGCAGCAAATGATGAACACAGAGAACACTTTCATCAGGGGATTTCAGCTATGGAAAAGAGGTATCACGGCAAATGGAATCCTAATATGCTGGCTGATCATTGTTGAACCATCAAGAGGAATGCTCCACAGGCAAAATATAACAGAAAATCTCATTTCTTACTTTTTAGGCGAGTCAAATGTTTGAATATTGTGTAGTTAAGAATTCAGACGTATTAAAATGTTCAAAATTACAAATGTGTCTCTCAGAAATCTTGCATGGTGGGGAAAAACCAATATCATATTTGAATTCAGGGGAAGAATACTATCAGAATCACTTATTTTTATTCCTAAAACAAAAAAAATAATTCCTTTTTGTTCCCCAGTTATCATTAAAAGATATTAATTAAGAAGAATATTTGATTTCTAATATTTTGATTACTGAATTATAATAAATATAGAATTCGGTACAATAATCATTTTAAAACGTTTGTCTAATGAATTCAACATTTTCTTCACAAGTTTAACTTTTTTTTTACAATCTTAAAGAAAATTAAAAAATTGTGGAAATTTTTGAAGAAAAAAGTATTTTTCTACATTAAGCATGAGAAGATCAACATGATGTTAGGATAAAGAAAAAAAATAGGAGCCCACAAATGGTTTTTGCTAAGGGTTAGAGGGATTTTTTTTCTATTGAGAAGTGGTTTTGGATACCTATTAGTCAATACTTTTCTTTAGTATATCTTATGCTTCCTTAAACTTCTTTTACATTGAGAAACAATATTTTTGAATAATTTTTTCATAGGTAAAATACATAATTAACAGAAATTTCTAAAACAATCACTACCTTTCATTTTGGATGGAAAAAATAGTAAATAATCAAAAACATAAACACAATTAGAGAAATAAAAAACAATTTTGTTTAACTAATTTTTAGAGTAGCTTTAAATTAAACTTTAGATTTACTGAATTATAAGGTACCTGTTGCATATGATCATGCAGCTGTTGTACAGGCTTCTCAATTCTTTCTACAGATAACAAAGAATGTAAAACTTCACTTGCTTCTTTCTCAGCATCATCAACAGAATCTATATTCATTATTTTACACACACTTCAAAGATCCTGCAAATAAAAAAAATACGTAAAAATAACATTTCCATAATGTTTCACACTAAATTCCTTAATAAGTAAATATGTTATTACAAACAGAATAACTTTTGTTAAATATATGCACAATAGAAAATGCAATGGCAAAAAAAATAATTAATATTTCATATAAGCACCAAAATAAATGAAATTTGCTGGGGACAGTTTGTGATAAAATTGTGGATTTAATATAGAAATTAATGATGGAACAGGTAATACCTTCTTTACAATATTTGAAACTTAATTCATGTGTGTATTTGTAAACAAAAATTATTTAATTTGTTTAATAGATGAGTAAATGATATAATTATGGTAATTACATGATAAATTCAGATGTAATTAGAAAATTAAGCAAAAAAAAAAAAAAAAAAAAAAGTGAAAATATAGATAAAGCTAGTCCAATATTCATTGCAAATAATTCATTGACTGCACAATCAAAATTATATCACAAAAGTCTCTAAGTTTATCTAATAAATTTTATATAAACATCATATTATTTTTGTTTATTTAATAAACAGTCAAATTTTCATACATGTTTTAAATTTATAAATAAAATTTGGACATTTTTAAGTACTTATTTAATTTGATTGTAACTAAAAAATTATTGTTTAAACCTATGATAAACCTTAATTTTTTATAAGAAAAAAAATACCACTGTGGCATTTCGCAAATGGGGAAACTTTCAATCTTATAAAATTGTTGCTAGTAGTTGTACAGGTTAACTTAACAAAATTTACCACACTAATTTACCTAAAGTAAAATAAGTAATTTTTAATAAATATACATATATACACACTGACATAGATTTTTTTTATTTTGCTTTTAAAAGTAAAGGCTTCTTCACACAGTGTAGGAGTGAGAACATATAGTTCCACTGTTAAGCAATATTGAACCTTATTACAACGTCTAAAGGTAAACTGCCTGTTAAACCCAGCAAAACTAAGCTTTATGACAATGTATAGAACTAAAGTAAAACTTACCTTTTATTTAACGTAAAGCTGTCACAAACGCTTCCTTTTCTTGAAAACTGAACAGAAGGATCACTTTACTGAAAAACGATTCGTTCATATACCACTTGCAACGGAAAAAAGAATAGAAAAAATTAAAAAAATAAATGGCAAAACAGTATACACAGCCAAGCCAATATGGCGCAACCTAAATTACACTTACTGCGCATCTTTTCGCGTCGGTCATCCCGTTCGATAACATGACTACGCGAGAGCGCGTAATTTAGTTTTGAAAACAAAGTATCTTGGAAATAAAAAGTTAAAAATGAATAAAAGTAAAAGAAAGTTACCATCCATTCATCATCACGAAGACGAACATTAAAGAATAATAAAATAAAATTGTCAAATTAAGACATTCGGTTATTATAATTTAAATTCTGAATCCACTAATTATCAACTGAAATGTTTTCGCGACCTTGCCATGGGTTCGGAGCGCGGGTGTAGTATGAAATGTAACCCAATAGAAGTGCAAGCAAGCATTATGGCCGAAGTAACTAAAGGACTTAGTCCTGATCTTTTCTGTAAGGAAGAAGGAATAAGCTCTTTATATATAAATATATATATATAATTATGATCTTAGTTTTTTGATGTTTATACGATGTAATAAATATTAACTTAGAAAACAGACTTAAAGTGGTCTTAAAAAAATGCTACTCATTCTTAAATTTTGACTTCTGATCTCTGTACTAAACTACCAGTCGCTTACAAACCCTTAATTTGCTGTCTTCCTCAAAAAGACAAAATTAAAGAATGAATAATACCACTTATTAAAGCGTGTTTAAGTCTATTATAATTTGCAATTGTATTTTATTACAAAATTTTGAATCTATTTTTTATAAAAAATGAACAGGATTATTAAAAATATCCCACCCAAATGAAAAAAGACTTCCTAAGGAACGCCAGAAACAAGAAATCCTGATGTCAAAACAAGAATGGGAGTGTCCATGTAACCACATTTAGCAACTAAACAGAATGTTTGATAACGTTCTTTGGAATACGAAATATATTTATTTTTTGAGATGCTTTTCGTTAAATTTTCTGAATTGTCATGCAAAAATAATTCAATTATTAGAATAATGTCAGTTTTATAATTATGCTACAAATATAAAATGTTAAGATGTTGATGGAAAAAAATGTTGATGTTCATATATATATTAAGTCGATTTAATTTTCATACAAAAAAAAAATTACAGATGGAATTAAAAACCTTCTTTGTTTTGAGAAGTCAGCTGAAAGAAATTACTAACAAATTATAAATCTTTATTTTAACCCTGATTTCAAAAAGTTGAAATACAAGAAATATTATTTTTACTTTTTACAACGGTTTTTAAAATTAGTTTTTCTTTTATAAAAATTGTTTTTATATTTTTGATCACCTTAAAAAAATGTTCAGTTTGACCCCATGTATTTAAAGAAATTTTTGCATATTCACTGCAAAAGGAGAAAAATCTGTCTTGATAAAGAAACGCATTACAGGTAAAAGACGTACAGAGACTTTTATTGAATGCGAATTTAAACCTTCTTAAATCAATATGTATTGAACAGGACCAGTATATCGGACCAGCGTAACGATTCCTTCGAATTAAGAAAAAAGTATAAGAACATAATGGAAAGAATCAAGAAAGGAACAAAAAGGGATC
>JAAAKQ030044774.1:0-16542 GCA_010016005.3 Zanna intricata
TTTACCGTTTCAGCCGCACTGATGGAATTATTGAGCTCATAATAAACAAAATGTTTATGAAGATTTTTCTTTCTGCAGTAACTCAAAAAGTACTTTTTGGAGTTGTGCTACTATTGCAAATAGGTGAGCGATATTTAATATTGGTTGTTACTGTACTAAAAAAGATTCTTAAGTATTCGTTTACTTGAAAAGTATTTAAATTTCTTCAAGTGAGTTGTAAATGTTATAGCGTATTACTTTTAAAGGATAGTATTTTAGAATAAAGTTTTATCTAGATAGACATGCAATATCGGTTGTGCTATTAGTCTAAGCAAGTTTACATGTGCACGTGTGGTCTTGTTAATGTAATATTCCCTTTTTTATCGTAAAATGAAACATTGGCAAATTCTCGCTGGTGCAAAACATCTTATAACTCCTATTTTTATAACTTTATCTGAATTTTTTTTTTTCGTCATTTTTATAAATGTTAATTTTATTATATTTGCAAGTACGGTTATCCGTAAAGAGTATATAGCAAAGTGCGGTAGTCTCACCGTACATGGATTCATTTAGCAGTCTTAAATTATGCAAATTTGTGCTAATGATAGTTTTTTTTTTTTTTACTGACTGGTGGTTTTTCTATGATTTTTATATAAATACAATAACTATTATATGGAAAGATTTAATTTAGATATAAGTTATTAAAAAAAAATAGATTGAAACTGAACATACAAACAATTTGTACCTTATTAATTTTGTACATTTGTACTGAACGTACAAATTTGTACTGAACGTACGTACCTTATTCATTATTTTAATTCCCCAAATAATTAATTAATTACCAGGATGTGGTGATAATAAAGCAGTTGTCAGTCATACGGGCTGATAACTAGACGGCATTGTAATGCTGACGTACAACACTAATGCCGGGTGATTGAAAAAGGACTTCAAACTTTAAAAGCATATAAGAATTTATTTAGATTACTTGCAGCTTCGGTTGAGATCTCATTTTATAGCAAAACACGTGAAAGTGTGACTCAGTAGCTCATTAGTACCGAATTCAGCTACCATTGCTATTACCGGAGTTAAAAATGAATACATTTACTGGTGCGGAACCTGTTCGCTGTATGTTTTGGTTTTACTGTTTTGAAATCAGCAACTACATTCACATTCATATATGTCATCTTCTGAAGTAATACTTACGGTGTTTCCCGAGGTTAAATAGAAAAAGAGAGACGGCAACTGCAGTTCAACAGTTTTCGTAGAGAGTACTGTAGGGAGCCTCTAAGTAGGCGTATAATTTACTCTTGGCACCTAACCTTCATCGAGACAAGTTCTTCTTCCAGACGGTCTGTTCTTCTTCCAGGAGGTGACCGTAAATGGTATCGTTTATCTGGACGTGCTTCAAAATTTTCTAGTTCCTCAGTTAGACGATGATGACTAAGGAGGTCTTATTATTAGCAAGGTATTATTATTAAAGGGACACCACCTGGAAGTCCGAGAGATTCTTGATACTCGATTCCTAAGTCGGTGTATTGGTCGTGATAGGAAGCGATAATTGTTATTTTAATTAAGTGAAAATAATAGAGTCGTTTTTAATTAAAGTAGTTACTTTTAAATCAAAATATTGAAATATAAAAAATTAATAGAATATAATTTTAGGCTTTTTGTTAACTTTTCTTTCTTTAAATTTAAAAATAAAATTATTTACGAGTATCGTACGTTGGTATGAAAAAATTATATTTTTATGCAGTTTATCTTTAAATTATATTATTTGTAGATGGAGGATAGATTGTTAACTTTTGAGAAATATTTCATTGCAAGATGAAAAAAGCACGAAAAGATGCAACTCTTAACAGCAAGAATATTTTTACCTTGTTCGGTTTTTTGTGATGCGTCATGCGGTAATAAAATTATGATATTAAAAGGGTACAATTACCTCATGCCATTATATGTTGAAGACAAAATAACAATTTTTTTTCTTTAGAATATTACAGATGATAATGGTCGATGAAGAATTTGTAATTTGTTTGCAAAAAAGGAAGTAAACGTTCTAGAGAAGAAAAAAGTGTCTTGTAATTTTTATTTGTCTTTATAAAGCAATTTGACAGAAACTTGAAAAGAGTGAAGTAAATTATTCTATATAAAATAATATTCTTAATAAAAAGGCACGCACACAGTAAAGTAAAATATTACAGCCAAGTATAATTTTACAGGGACTATACTAATAAAATACTCCTCGTTTCTCCCGTTACCATCTTGTAATGATATCTGAAGTTAGAATGAATTTCTTATCAAAAATAATAATATAATATTTTTAATTTTATCTCTCGAAATCATTAATTATATTACGTTTAAAAAAAGACTAATAAATAAAAACCTTCTTTGGTAAAATATTTTCCGTTAATGTATTTATTTAAATTTATATTTTATTTGTCTAAAACGTACGAAAATATATTGAAATGATGCATTATAACTGGCAATTAATGTAGTAAATCTGAAAATGAAATACTCTTATGAGCCAATAACGATAAATATTGTAATCCACACAAACTAAAAAAAAAAAAAAAAAAAAAAAAAGAAGAAATTAACAAGTGGTAATACTAATTCAGCTTAGCGAATAATAGATTTCAGTCGAGATTCACAAACGGAATTCTTCCGAATAATCCATTCGTTCGTGCTTTTAAATTATCCGATTTTCAGCCAGTCACAATTCCGCTCTTATATATGAAGCCGAAAATTTATTTGTTTATATTTTCTGGCGTCACACGAGAACCAACCGACCGATTGCTTTCAAATTTAAATAATTTTCTAACTAAATATGCAAATGTGTTTATTGTTTTAATTTTTTTTTAGATGGTTTTTAATCTTTTGCAATATTTATGTATCTAAATTATTATGAAGATATTAGCTAATCATCGATAGTGTTTTCTAATTAGATAATTTAAATAAACCTACTCTAATTCACGTAAGGGAAGTAAATAACGACGTATTTATTTATAATTTCCATTCTTCAATTTCTTTATAGTAATAATTTTTAATTTATATTTTACAGTAGTTTATATAATAAAATTATTATTTAATTTAATTCAATCTTAGTATTTTAATCCATTCTTTGACTGGTATTTCTAAGTTTTTCTAAAAATTCTCTCATCCATTACTTTTAGTTTTCGTCCAGTTTCAATTTATACATATTTTATTTTATTTTAGTGATAACAAATAAGCGGAAAAATATATGTTTAAGTAACCTATGGCTTAGAAGGCGTAGTCGCCGACAGCCTTGTCTTAGGATAATTCAGAAAACGACCTTGGGTCTTTCCTGGGTAATTCAAAAAAATTATATGTCAGACATTAAATGGATTCAGCCACCTCATGTTATCTTTTATTATTATTGCCTTCTTGTTATAGTTAATTTTCATTTTTTTTATAAAATTGTCAGTTAATAAATGGTTTTTTTCGTAGAATTGTAGCATATTATAAGTTAGGTTCAAAGTCAATTTTCTCCCCTTGTCGTCGCTAAATCGTTTGTTTTATTTTATTGTATGTTTTGAACAGAAGGTTAAAATGAAATCTAATATTTTGTCTTGTAAACAAAGTATGAGAGACGTATTATATTTACGATTTGCTCGTTGTAAATTCTAGTAATTTGTGGGAGAACGCAAATAAAAATTTTTACTACAAAATTAGAACAGTAAATTATTTTTGTTGTAAGAAATTACTATAATCTAAAAACGGATGTATTCCTATGTATACTGCATACTATATAGTCAACAACTTGAAAAACATGCATAATTGAAATAGGTACATACAAAGAAGACTCTGTTGATCGGATTCAGTTGAGAGAAGCAGTCATAAATATTTATTTTTAACCTTTTAATTTCTAAGAAAGCTGAGTATAAATATGAGCGGAATAAATGTTATTACAGTTACATTTTATTTGAAATCATTTCGATAATCTTTTTTTGTTCCTTTATACTTAAATTCTTTCTTTAGTTTATGTGTTATTTGTTTTTTCGGTTTATAAATACATTTATACTTTTTTAATAATAGATAAATAACATTTTTTATTTAACACTTTAAACTCCAAGCTTCAGGAAATAATTCGTTTCCTATAGCCTGGAAGAATTCTCATGTATTTCCGTCTGAACCCGTGTGTATTAATATGATACGCAATGGTTAGACCGTGTGTATCAAACTGACTGTCATGTGATACAATGATCTGACGTGGTGTACAGCATTATTATGCACAGTACCGTCTTTTGAGTGCTGATTCTCTTTGGATTGAATTGTGATAGAGTTTCTTCATCCTTGGATTATAACACTGAACACTGGGAGGAGGACTACGAGTATATGACACTTTTCACATTGCATTTACTCTTCATATTATATTCGTTTGTTGTGCATGTTGGTTAAAGTTCGTGTCGACCTGTTAATTGTGATTTAAAATTAATTCTAAGGAAATTCGGCGTAGTTATTGGAAAGTAGTGACAATGAATTAAGATACTTAATTATTGATTATCCTGATGATTCAGGTATACTGTAGTAGAGCGCGAAGCATCTTCTGAGTCGAGTGATGATGAAAACGTGAATTTGGACAACATGTCGGATTCCGAAGATGTAGAAACTGAAGATGGAATTTTAATTAAAGAACGTCTATCTGAGGTGCTGGTACCTAAAGAAAATGTTGAAATTGAAGAAATTATTATGAATGGAGATCGGCCTATTGACATTTCTGTGCCCGGAAATACTCTGTCAATATGGCTGTAAGTAATGATGAGATAAATGTAGATAGAATAGTTTGGAGACTCGCAAAATCCACCCAAAATCCGCCTATCCACCGTCCACCGAATCACCGCTCACCGAATCAAATAAATTTATTTTAATTTTTAGCTTGATTGTTATTCTCCGCAGAACACAATAATTATCAAAAAAAAAGAACCAAAAAATAAACGAAACAAAATAAATATTAATTTAATATTTAATTATATAAAATAAATATTTTTGGCAGCCAGAATATTGAATAAATGGAAGTTAGATTAATAATTGTTTTACAGTATTCATTGTTAATGTTCTTATTGTATAAAATTATTGTGTTTGTTTCTTGTAAAATAAAAATGAATTAAAACATTCTATTATAGAATGTGTTTTTTCCTTGTATATTTTCTTCATAATCCATACATATATTTTCCTGTATAAGCACAGCTTTATATGTTTTTAATTTTCTTATTTCCAAAAACAATATATTGTGTCTGAATACATATTAAAATAATGTGCAATTTATTTTTAGATCAGTGTAATAAAATCTGGTTAAAGGTTTTAAAAAATTCAAATTTTAAATCTTGTGAAATACTATCAAATGATCTTTACTGAGCTATTGCACAGCTCTTTCATCTGTAGTGTTTCATCTCCTTGAACGTTTCTGACAAAGCTTCCTAAATTTTTTTTAAACATATCAAAAACTCTTTAACAATCAAATCTGAATATAGCAGAATCCTTTCGAAAAATTCCTTTTCTTCTCAGAAATATTAACTTTAATCCCTAATATTTTAAAATTTTGTCATTACATAATCAGAAATGAAATGTACAAGGTTAATGCAAAATTTTTATCTAATGTTGATATTTACAAAACTGGCAATATTTGCAGTGAGAGTCAAATATATGTATTTTTAGATCCATGATAAACTATTTATATTTACAGAAAGTTAATAATTACCATAAATCAAACCTTTAACTGATTAATTTTTGTTTTCCCTTAATTGTGACTTGTATATTTTAATTTTTCTATTCATTTAACCTATAATTTTAATGATTGATTACACTGGTGAACCAAAAAGAATTTTGTATTTTGTCTCAGTAAGAAAAATATGTGATTCTGATAGTATTTTTCTCCTAAATTCAAACATGATATCGGTTTATCTCCATCGTGGAATTTTTCTGAGATACAGGCATTTATAATTTCAAACATTTTAATACTTCCTGCATTCTTAACTACACAATATTCAAACATTTTACCCGCCTACAATATAAGAAGTGAAGATTTTCTGCTATATTTCGCTTGTCTATCCTGCCATCTGACAAACGTAGCAGAGAGTGCTAACTTTGTACATGTCTATAAAGGTCTGAACCTGCACAACAGTAGCAACTCTACAGTTTAAGTTAGTTCATTTGGTCCTATAATATTTACCATGCTCTAAAAGCTTTTACATGACAGTGGAAAAATAGCCGAAAAAAAAATTTTAAATATTTAAAAAAAATTTAAATAACATAAAAACCGTGAATGATGGAGAAATTTCAAATACAAATTTGAAAACAGGATAACAATCTGCATTAAGTAAACCAATTGGTACTCGTGAGAAAAAATCATGTTGACCAATGTTATATAATATTCTAGTTTGACATAACCTGTTTTGAACTAATATTATTATCCAGTAGTTCTTGGCCAATAAAATGTTTTATTAAATTTTAATTTAATAAAACATTTTATTAGGCTCATTCCGTTCTACAATACAGTGTGTGTAACTATTTTCATAAATAGCGTAAAAGCTTTCCACAGTTAGAATTTATTATCATTTGACTCATGCCTAATCTGGCCTTCTTCTTGTTTATCTAATAATAATAATAGATAAGAATAACCTTTAATAGCCAGTAAACAAGAAGAAAGAGAGATAAGTCATGACGTCTAAAATAGGGAGGGGTGTTAACCAAACGCTATATAAAGATTAACAGAAATGTAAAATATAAACACAATACGTTTTGAAAATGGAGTGATTTCGAAACGTATCAAAACGAAACAAACAAATGCAGCTAAGAAAGGAAAGCAGTACTAAACATAGAAAAAAATTATCAGCATAAATAAAATTACATCGATTGCTATTGCTGTCCTATTAGATTGGTGTAAATGTTTTCAGGTTTCGAATTTGTACTTGACTTGGTAACCCGCATCGTTACTCGATTTATTTTCACTCAAAAACACACGCGAATTTGACCATACTGATCGGTCAAAGAAAGGACCAGTCAAATATGGTTAAAATCCTTTATGTTTTCGATCGAAAATAAATCGAATAACAATGCAGGTTACGTGAGAGATACCTTTTTTCTATAACGAACTCAATGCGACTTGTTTGGTTTCCGAATTTACAGCCGAAATACTATTTATAACACATTACTACTAATGGAGTAAGGTTTCGCCTTTGGGACTTGAACGTCACTTCACCATATACATAACAAAAATTGTTAGGATGATTTAAACAAACTCCAGGCATTTTGCAACTAACGACTAAATAAAAGAAATAATGTTGTAAATATGTAATAGACATTAATTCAGACACACAAACCACTCACACTAACGTATTTACTGGTTCACTACTATCTCACAACTGACATAATTTTGATAAATGTGTGCTAGCCTAGATCACGTTTGTAAATGTCTATACACGTCTGAACTTGCACAACAGTAGTAACGCTACCCTTTGAGTTAGCTCATTTGGTTCCATCATATTTACAATACTCTAGGAGCTTTTACTTGACAGTAGATAAATGGACGAAAAACGTTTTAAAATATTTGAAATAACAAAAAAAAAAAAAAAAACTGTGGAGAAATTCCGAATACATATTTGAAAACAGAATGAAAAACCTGCATTAAGTACTCGTGAGACAAAATCATGTTGACCAATGTAATTGATGACAAAACAATAAGAGAAATAACCATTCATGATTTCCTTTTGGAAATTTTTTCACATCTTATGAATCATATCTTATTGACTATCAAGAACAGATAACAAAAAATTAATAGTCACCAGATGTAATGAATTTATTAGGTTTTTTAAGAATGTGCTTCCTGCATTAATGAAATACATTGAAGTGACCGATTGTGGGTTTATATTTACGTGAAATAATGTTTGCTTATTGATGTCCAATATAAAAACAGCTATAGGGGGTAAAGTTATTATTATTTTGTCCCTTTCCAAAAAATATAATCTGATTATAGTAAGGAGAAAGATGACTTAATTTGTATTTAAATTATACAATTTTTAATTCTATAAGATTTTATTTTCATCTTTTATAACCTCTTATTATTATTATTTTTTACTTCTGGAACCACAGTTAGGTATTTCTTCAGAGGATGGAGATGAATGATTTGTAGCGTATGTGAAAATACCAAGCCTGACCGGGATTCGAACCCGGGACCTCCGGATGAAAGGCCGAGAGGCTACATCTCGCGCCACGGAGACCGCCTCTTCTTTTTCTTTTTTTTTCGATTTTATTTTTCGTATTTTATCCTTTGAAATGGTGTTAAATTTAGAGAAAAATTTACGTAAGCAAATTTTTTTAAGTTTAACCTAAATATTTTTTTTCATTTTCTTAATGTGTACGTTTCAATTTTTTCAACCAGTGAACAATAAGCAACTCCTTACGGCCCAGTGAGATGAGAATGATGTACGTATGACATATAAATGAGGTGTAGTCTTGTACAATTCAGGCTAACCATTCCTGAGACGTGTGCGATGAATTGAATCCCACTCACCAAAGTACGCTGGTATTCACTGTCTAGTATTCATATCCGTATAAAAGCAACTAACATTTACTAGGATTTCAACCTTAGAACTTTCACTGTTAAACAACTGATTTGCAACTTTCACACGAATATTTTTTAGAAAAGTTTTTCATTATCTCTAAAAAATATATATTTGGTTTATGGTGTTTTGGTTGTAACTCTTTTAAATTTTGTTGTTAATAGCCGGTAAATTCACGTAGTACTTGGACACTTTTTTTTTCGTAGTATATTTTTCCAAGATTCTGTTTTTAAGGAATATTAATCCAAGTCAAATATATCAGTGATAAGTCTTCAAAAAAGTTTTTGTTTGCAACAAAGAGGTCTTTCGTGATATATACTGTTTTATAAGACTTCTATCAATCATTTCAATAATAAATTTCAATTCTTGGGTTGAAACTCCTGCTTGTTATCAGTATCTAGCATTTCGTTAAAATTTTTTTTTTTTGCGAGTTGTGTATAGTATATTTTAATAATTTTTCTGTAGATTTACTCGTAATATGTTTTGTATGAGATACAGAAATAATCTTTTGTTGAAAGCAGAAGACGATCTTTTTGCTTCTATGCTTTCTAGAGGATATCATTATTATATTTCTCTCAAAATTATCTTTTACAATCAGGAAATGTATAAGATACTTTGTCTTTTAATTATTAATTATACTTGTGAGAATAGATAAAACTAGAAATTATCATCTAAAAATAACTAATCAAGTTGTAAAAATTCATTCTTATGGTAAATGTTTTATAAATAAATTTTAACTGTAACCTCTTTCCTAGAAACTGTTCAAGCAGATTTATTTTAAATTACAGGTATGTTTGTCACCGGAAATCAAATATTATTGAGTATTAAACATTAGACACCAGTTATTTCCGAAAATAGAATGACCGTTTCCATAAATAACGACCAACAACACGCCAGGCATAAAAAATAAAATGAATTAGTCTGATGCCTTAATTCTTGAGCTGAAAGTAATGTTGCATATCAGAATATTAAAACCCGCATAGCTGTAGGTGATATTTAGCTCTCTAAGCGACATTTTTACACTGTTCACCAAAGGGAACTGGTGTTTAATGAACAATATTGATTTCATAAAAAGCAGTTCTGACTGTTGCCATTTGTATCTATGATAGTTTACTTGATTTAGGTTTTAAACGTATTGTGTAGGAAAAATCTACGTTCCCTTTTAGTGAGAAAAAACTTAATAATTATTTAATTATTCTAAAAGCAACAACAGGCTTACAATTGCAATCAATTTATGAATTTTGTAATGCATGAAAAATTCCAAGCCTAAACGGGGTCTGAATCCAGAAACTTTCGGATGTAAGGCAGATACGCTGTCATTCCCCTGTACAAGATCAGCAGCAGTAGTATATAAAGCCCCTTATGAAGAGCATATCTAGGAGTAAGAAAGATTTTAAAAATGAGTCCAGAAATGTTTTGTTTCGAATTAACGCTACTGAAATACTTATCTTTTAAATTTAAAATAAAGCTGTACTAAAACTCTTTGAATAAAAATGATTATTGGAAAACATTAACATCTTTTTTTAGTGTTAATAAAGTATAATGATCTTTAAATAATTGTATATCGTTAAACACAGGGGAAAAATTTAGCAATTTTTTTACCTTAAAACGGCCATTTTTTTTTAATGTAAGATCACCCACCATACGCAAGCACCCAGGGGGTTCCCATAGGATAGGGCAACTCAAAATATTTTATTGAAAGAGTAGGGTTATAATACCTCATCTTAAAGGTTATTGAAAATAGATATATTTTGATGTAATAATCCCGTAATATGTGTAAATTTTTGTTTTTCAATGCCCTTAAAATGATTTATTATGACCCTACCATTTCTATTTAAAAACTTGGTTATCCCTGCATGGCGGCTTCCTGGAAGCTTTGGTTTTTCGAGGAAGGAGCATTTACTACATCTAATTTTTTAATATTCAATTAAACGAAACGTAGTTAATAATATTGTAATCGAAACATAATTTATTAGTACTGCATATTGTTTAATTTATAAATATTAATAAAATTTGTGTCAAAATTTTATGGGTGACAGTTTTCAAAGAAATTTGTTACGGATAAAAATTTGTGCGTCGATAAAAATATACTGTTTTAGGTTTGGCGTAAATTCCCTTTTTGAAATTGCCATTAAACAACATAACATTTTCTAACAAAATTTGCACAGAATTTACGTATGATTTAATTAGTGTAAATAAACTAATCGAAAAAATACGTTCGATAACAAATTATATCTTTGATTAAAACAAAACAAGAAATACCATATTAAATAATTTTAAATTAAACTTATATACTATCTCCACCTATAATA
This sequence comes from Zanna intricata, assembly GCA_010016005.3. Taxonomy (NCBI): domain Eukaryota; kingdom Metazoa; phylum Arthropoda; class Insecta; order Hemiptera; family Fulgoridae; genus Zanna; species Zanna intricata. The sequence continues at coordinate 10,865 of JAAAKQ030044774.1, forward strand.
CAAAAAATAACTCTAAATTAAAAAATTAATAATTTTTTTAAGGGTTATTATGTTACAAAGAACTTTTTCATTTTTAAAAAAATTAAAATTATTCAATTCACTTTAAAAGTTGCGTAATAACTGTTTTCATTTAACTGAATCCCATGATTTGTATTTTATATAAATGTAAGGGATTAGTAATTTTGATGTTAGATTAATTTATTTTAAAGTAAAAACTAATTTAAAGTGAACAACTAGGATTATAATGTAGTACAATTATTTCTTAAAAACTATTTCTACACTTATTCATGAACTTAAGACATTCGCGGCTAAGAAAAAATATTTATTTGTATGACATTACAAATTTCTTGTTCAATGAAAGTTGAAATATTTTTAAATTGGCAAAATATATTCTGTATATATATATATTAACCTCGATCAAAAAACTCAGATTAGATTTTACTTATTATTATATAAAACCTGCTTGTGGTTTAAGTTTACAAAACCACTTTATAACTTGATCTTTATTTAACACTAATTGTAATCTACGGTAAGTATTATTTAAATGGCATTGGTTGGATTTTAGTAAACATTTGTGAAATATCAGTGCATTAAAGCTATTATTATTATATTATAATAGTTATAATAACGTAACCTGTTTCTTATTATTACATTTTTTATATGACTAAAATTACACCTACTAATTAATTAATTTAAAAAAAAATCATAATATTGTAGTAGAAAGGTTTTTTTTTAATAATTTTATTAATATAATAGCTAATTTTCATTGGTTGTATCTTTACAGTATTAAATAATTATTCAAGGTCTTGTTTTGTTATTTATTTAAAAAATAAATAATTGTAAAAGTAATTATTTTAGTTTAACTTAACAGCGATACGTACGCGTGCATTAAGAGTATGTAATTCTTTATAGTTTACTGAAAAGAAAAATTATTTGGAATTATTTTTTTTTATATTCCATTTAGTTTATTCAATAAATAAAAATAGCATCCACCCGTAAAGTACATCAAAAATATAAATACAATAGAGAGGTTTTACAAATCTGTTAAAAAAAAAAATCGGACACCAAATTTCTAATATTTTTCTGGCATCGTTTAAATATTCTGATGTAGGGGAAAAATAATTATATTTGACAAAGGTTATCGACAATTTTTGTTCTGAGGGGGATAATTTGTTAAATAATTCAAAAAAGTCTTAAAAAATAGGTATTTTTTATTTTTTCTATCTCCGAAATCATTTTCGAAGAAAATTTATTGACTTTTGTGCTATGTTAAATGGAAGAAACTAAAAAAAAATCCCATTAAAAAATGTACAACCGATGAAAACTTAGCCATGATTTCTTTTTTTGATGGTAGGAAAAAGAAGAAAATTATGACGAAATTTTATTGTACTATTATTACTAAAAGTATATTAAACCAAAAAGATGTTTGAAAAGTTAAAAAAAAATCTATATTTTTAAAATGTAAACGGCTCTCTCACCTCCAATTTCCTCCCAAAATATTCTTTTGGGTTGCTTCCACTACTACTATGCCTAGATAGACATTTAAAAATATGAAAAAATAAAAATATAGCTTTTTCGATTTTTGGGGAAGGGGGAATTCCAGGGCAAAGACTTTTTTAAAAAATGATAAGATAAGCATGCACGTACGTACTGATCTTAATATAAAGTGGTGTTATATTCTCAACATTTTAAGAAAATTGACCCCAAAATATATCTTCTCCCTTGGAGATATTGACTACAGAATTTTACCAACAAATTGCCTTATATACACGAGTCTCTGTACAAAATTTCACCAAAACGGGTTTATCCAGTGAAAAGTTATGAAGCTTCAAACACACAACGCACGTATGTATATATGGTATGTAAGTGAAGGTATGTATGAAGGACATAACTTCACGTTTGTGAAATTTTTTTTGTGTCCCTGGGTCATGAAATGTCGAGAAACGCAAATAACACTCCATTTTTTGACTGATTATTATACTTTCCTTCTTGCAGAGTACCTCTAGAGCTATGCTATCAGGAAGGTAAAAGTAGAATTTAAGCAAAAATCAGAATTAGATTCTAAAAATATTATGCAAAATATGCTCAAAAGCATAATCTTAAACGATTCATCTTTCATTTAGTTAAGAGTGTATAATTAGAACTGTATTATCTGCCGTCCACCGTGACGCGTGTGTTATCGTCTCGGGCTTTCATCGGGAGGTCCGGGGTTCGAATTACGATTAGACATGGCATTTTCATACACGCTGCAAATCATTCATCTCATCCTCTGAAGATATACATAACGGTGTTCCGGAGGTAAAAAACAAAAAAAAAAAAACAGAATTATCTGGTGTTTCTTTGGGATCTTTTCTTTCACGTGGAAAGGATTATTCAAATAAAAAATTTAAAAAAAGTTTGTATTAAAATTGTTTTAAATTAATTTTTGTCAATCTAAACCTTTTATTAAAATAAATTTGAAATTATTAATAAAAAAAATCACAGAATTTATTCAGGGGGAAGGAATCCCTGTTTGAAATTCCATAAGTTTCAAAGTTATTTATTTTAAATTTCATTGCTCGAAATTTTTAACAATATGAAATCCTCAAATAATAAATATAAAAACAGTTTTCCAAAATCGGAATGGAAATCCTAGTTCCTCGTTTTCTAATCAAATTAAAAAAGTAACTCTTCATAGAAATTATTTCAGTATTACTTTTGTAAAAAATTTTATTTTAAAATAATAAAAATTGGTAAAAAAACACAAAAATGAGAAGGGGTATATACTTGTTTACTAATAATTGTTTGGTAAATCCTGAGCAGATATGTACCAGAAATATCTATTTTTCATTTGGAAACATCCTCCTGTCTTTCTCCTCAAATCGATTGAAGATAATCATTTCCAGTGATGAAATTACAGAGATCTCATTCTTGTAAATTATTATGTCTCTGTTTAAAGCAAATTCATTCATCAACTTTGGTTAAAACGTTACATTTAAACATGTTATTCTGTAAAAAAATAATCAAGTTAACCGCCAAATATTAAAAAAAAAAATTATTTAAATTAAAATAGATTTTATAATTAAAAAAAATATTATTAAAACAAGTTAAAAAAATTTTTAATTTTATACAAATAAGCCCAATTTTCTATTAAACACAAAAAAAGTTAATTTGAATATATGATTTTCTTTAAAAAAGAAAAAAAATTCGTACTAAAAAGTAGAATAAAGCTTTTTCAAGAAAATTACTTTCAAGAAAAAGACTTTCAAAAGAGTTTTCTCTTTATGCACGACTAAAAGTAAAAGCGTAGGATGAGCTCTCATTTACAACCACTTAATAATTAAAGCGCGCCCCACGTGTTCCCCGTTCCTTTTTGTTTACAATAAGTTTTCTGAACAATGAAACTCTAAGTAAATTTTAAAGTGTAATAATGACGTGAAGAGAGGCATCTAAGAGAATATAAAGATTTAAATAAAGTAAGTTAAAGTAAAGTTCACACAATTCTACAATTAACTGTTATGAGAAAAAAAAAAATTAAATAGTAATATAACTTAACACAGATATATAAGACAATAAAATTTAACGGTTAACAATTCAAAATGGTTACAATTTAATGGTATTTATACAATTCATAAAAATAAAACAAAAGAATTCATGTTGGTGAATTAAATTAGCTCATAAATAGTATCAACAAATTTCAGCAAGTAAAGGTTGATATTCAACGCACAACAGCCTCTAGATTCTATATATGGAGCCTCTTCATTCGTCTCATATCTTCACTGTGTTCCTCAAGGGTAACAGCTAGATAATTTTCGTGCGCGTTAAGCATAAGTACATTCTTTTCACGAATAGATGGCATCCCTAGGTAATCGTGGATCTCTTTGTTCTTGCCAAACCATGGCGCCTTCGAACCTCAGGACTTAGTTCTGGAACCTTTGGATGTTGTCGATATTGCTACTGCTTTCCGTATCCCAAAATCGTCTCATACTGACTTTAAAAACGCTTTATACAACAGTTTCTGATTATCTGATTATCAGACATTCTTCCTGATAATCAGTTCAACCGTCTAAGATTGATATTTAATTATTTTCTTTTTTATCTAACATGGTTTTTCCATGTTAGGCGGTAATCCAAAAGAAGTCCTAGGTATTGAACATTGTCCGAAAGAAGAATGTGAACTCTATCTAGGCAGACTCGTGGGCAAACTCGCCTCCTCACCACAAACGTAACACGACTCGACTTTGCAGTATTACCATGTACCTTCCATTTGACTAGCCATTCAGTGAGAAGCGATTGCAGTTTCTCCGACGCTGTTGTTGGGATAACGTCAACCTCCATTATCGCCGTGTCATTAAGGAAGGACGCAAAATTGATAATTCCCGTGCTAGGAAGATCAGCATCGTTATTATAAACGGTACAAGTTATTTATAAGTAAATCAGATGAATAGCGTAAATATATTTTAGAAGATAGTTGCATTCAATTATAGTTTTATTAAATTCCGCTTCAATAGCCACCTGATCTACTTGTGTTGAATCGTCAATCAAAATCAATCGGATCGACAGCTACAACTGATCGATTCAACTCTCTTCCTCAAAATGTTCCCCTTGTATCTCCGACAACTTAAGATAAAGAAATGTATAAGATTAACAACGGAATATTGTATTGACAAGCGACTTACGTCGCTATATAAAACTTTCATTGTATGCCGTTGGGAAATGAGTTTAATTAAGATTGCAAGATTTGAGGACACGTTTGTACCATTGTAAGTAAAAGAAAAGCATGTAACAGTTTGAGTCTATTCTTTATTGATAAAAATTACTCCATATTTAGATAGCGTACATACGAAAAATTACGTCACTTTTTGTAAAGTTTTTAAACTCTCCCTTTTCTGAAACCACATATAATACATAAACGGACCCGTTTTTAATACATAAAACATGACAAGTAAAATTTTAACTTTTTTGGAATAATAAAAATTTAAATATAATGATAATATTGTTTTACGGGCGAGATGTAAGCCGATTATAGATGACAAAAAGTGAAAAATGAAGAGGTGTTGCGACAAATTGATAAAAAAATAAGCATTTGGAAAAATATAGTTAATAAAGATAGACTTATAGGTAAGAGAGAGACTTATAGGAGACTTAAGGCATCCTGGAATAATCGCTTTGATGTTGGATGGACATAGATGAGATGGGAAAAATTTTGCAGGCAGGTAACGTTTGGAATAAGCGAAACAAACTGTTAGGGATGTAGGATGTATGCCGAAATGAAACGACTGGCGGCACTAGATAGGGAATCTTGGAGAGCTGTATCAAGCTAGTCAAATGGCTGAAGACAAAAAAAAAAAACAGAAATATAAGTATGTATAATGTTTCCATGTAATCTTCTTGTACAGATTTAATGTTCTTCTCACCCTAATAAAGTTAGATCAGTAAAAAATGGAATTCTATAGTTTGAAAGAGGCAAACATTAGAAACAATTTTGAAAATTCTACGTTTTTAGGGATGGGATTTATTAAAAAAAATGTTCAAAAAATGTTTTGATTAACAATAAATTTAGTAGGTCAAAGAATATTTAAAAAATCATAGGGGTTATTTTTGTAGCAATAGCATTACATACTTTAACCCACCGGGTTGGTCTAGTGGTTAACGCGACATCGCAAATCAGCTGATTTCGAAGTCGAGAGTTCTAAGGT
>JAAAKQ030044807.1:0-11322 GCA_010016005.3 Zanna intricata
AACCCAAATTTAGCGGTAAATGTTATGGTTTCTTATGTTTTTTAGCCTGAAAAATTCAATAAAAGTAGTCCCAACACCGCATTCTTTGTGGCTTTTGAGAAAAATGGTAAAAACCGCAAAAAATTGAAGACGAAAATTGCACTTTTCTAGGCAATTTTCTAGTTTTTCTAAAACGTTTTTAGGCATATGTTTATTGGAAACTTTTTTTTTATTTTTAGATATAGAATCCGTTTCCGAGAGGTTGCCATGCAGTTTTGATACATTCTGTATAATATATGTCTATAAGCTCCAGTTATCCAGTTATTCTCTTATGTATCTACAGATAATGTGATAATGTAAGTTTTTGTATGTACTCCTAATTGATTATCTTTTGACATTCTTTTTAAGTACTATTTGTAGTACCGTTTATGTAATTTTTTTCTATTGAAGGTTGCTCATCTTTTACATTTGGCTGTTATTCATAATAAAACAAATGTAATGTAATAATATCGTATAACGTAATAAATAACGTGTATATAACAATGTAACATGTATTATATAATGTAACATACATTTTTAATAAAAAAAAAAAATGAGAAGTAGTTGTAGATGTTTTTATAACAGAGTTCACCGGCCTGGTCTCGTGGTTAACTCATTATCTCAAGATTTTCTAAATCGAAGATTCTGAGGTTCAAATCGTAGTAAACGTTTTTTGCTTTTATACGAATTTTAATGTGTACTTTGATGTTCAATTAACCACTCATCTCTGGAATGGTCGACCTCTCTTTATCTGTTTAGCCTCCGGAACTACCGTAAGGTATTAGTTCAGAGGATAAATGAGGATATGTATGAATTGTGAATGAAGTGTAGTTTGTACAATCTCAGACCGACCACTCCTCAGAAGTGTTAACCTAATTCTGTATAACACACATCATTTACATGTCGTGAATATCATTCTCTTTTCATTGTGCCATGGAAGGCGTTACATATTGGTTCTGGCCATGGATGTGGGAGAGATTGTAACGTACATATTAGCAAAAAAAGAGTAAAAATTTTTTTTCCTCTAATTTTGAGTTTATTTATTGAATTATTTATTCTTATTGTGGCGCGCGTGCGTGTGAATGTTAAGTTGTTTGTACTTTATGCCGGCGGATATGCGAAAAAATTAGCATTTCCTGAAAAAAAAGAAAACCCTTCTACAGATCGGTTAAAATGAAAAAAAAAAAAAAAAAAAAACCAAGGAAAACATAACCTGAATACAAAAGAATATTTCGGTAATGATCAACAGAAATAAATGATAAAAAAAAAGATGTAGAGATAGCCAAAAGAAATAAAAAATAATAAATCAGAATGGATTTAAAAAGATACTCGTATGCCCTACATTTTTTAAGAAGATTCTTGCGCTTTTTTTTTTAAATACATCTTGGATTTAAAAAAAAAATACCTAGATTTTTCATACGAAACTTTACACTCTTAATTTTCTGTTATATAACAGACAATAATATCTTGTAATAAGAAGACAATTTGATGTATACATTGATTCGAAAATGCCTTATTTAGTTATGATCATCGAAAAATTTCCCCTTGATTACTTACTTATTCATAGAAGAAAAAATATAGTAGGTTTTGTTGACTCAAAAAATATGGAAAAAATCTGCTAGTTTATTAATTTTTGACCGAAAAACTAAAAGGTACCAGAACTATATCAACAGTATTTTACGAGAAAGTTATCAATTCTAAATATTTCTGATAGTATTTTTCCTCCTGAATTCAAATATGATTTCGGGTTTTCCCAATCATGTAAGGTTTCCGAGAGACAGACATTTATAATTACAAACATTCTAATACTTTCTACATTCTTAACTACACAATATTCAAACATTTGACTCGCCTAGAAAGTAAGAAATGAAGATTTTTTACTATATTTCGCCTACGGAATATCTCTCTTGATGGTTCAACAATAGTAGGCCAGCGTATTAGGATTCTTTTTGCCTTGATAACTTTTTACCATAGTTGAAATCTCTTGATAAAAGTGTTCCCCATGCTCATCGCTCACTATGCCAAGATTTCCCGGGAAAAACTACAGGTGCGAGTGCAAGAAATATCCTTTTAATGGTAATTTACAACCTAAATTTTTGTAGGATGTTTTATAACATCCTACAAAAATTATGTATAAGATCGTTAAAAATATCACGGTAATTTTCCTTCTTTCGATTTTCCAAAAAATCTCTGACATTTTTAAATGCTTGCTATGCTGCTTTCTGGAGTGGATTCAATAGTTCATCAATCTTTCCATTGTGTATTCAGTGGTCGTATTTGTGAACCCACAATTATTCCTTCTTTAATTTTTATATCGCTAATTTTAGGAAACTTCTGTTTTAAGTAAATAAAACCAGAAGTATTTTCCTTGACCTTGATCAAATTCTTTATTAAAAGATATGTTGACAGTAATAAGCCGTATACAAAACTTTCTACGTCAGATATTAGAAAATTCCACTTAAGAAAAATTGAGTAAAGAATTACTGGAAACCATATTACTATTCACCTGTAAAAAACAAATCCCAACTTGGTAAAAATCGATGGTATCGTTAATTAACGATATAAAGGTTAATTTTTTTCATACGTCTAGACAGTGGTAGTGAAATTGAGTGCTCCAAAGGAGATAGAGAAGATGGTGAACTTGTACAGAAACTTGACATATAATCTCAATTTCTAGTTAATGTTAATAGTAATAATAACATTACAATCAACAATAAAAACAATCTTACAAGAAAAAAATTTCATAATTTGAAATAATAAAAAAATTCTGTACAAGCATTGTACAATAATAATTATACATCTAATTTAATGTAATCGCTACTAGTTATGTAATGATGAATTACAACCAGTAAAAATATGAAAACAGCAATAAAATATACGAGTTAAAATTGTTCTTAATACAATAGTCACTATTATTACGTCATGCCTAATCTTCCTTCTTCTTGTTTATCTAATAGTAATTGTTAAAAGATCAGAATAACCATTAATGACCAATAAACAAAAAGAAAGCGAGATAAGGCATGACATCAAATATATAGGGTTGACTAAACGCTATATAAAGATTAACAGTAATGTAACATATCAGTACAATAAGTTTTGGAAAATGAAGTTGTTTCGAAACGCGTCAGAATTGAGACAAATCGGTTAAAGTCTAAGCACCAGTCAAATATGATTAAAGTCCTTTGTGTTTTCGATTGAAAATAAATCGAATAAAGATATGGGTTACTTGATCGATTTCTTTTTTTTTCATCGAATTCATTTTTAAACGAGACATATTGTTTTTAGCTTCCTACTAATTCTACGTGATGAATTCTGTAAGTTACGAAACACTATTAAGAATACTATTTAATATTTAAAAAATAAGTTCTGACATTTTGTTAATCCCGCCTCTTTCGTTATGACCTACTATTTAAATGGTATACAGGAAAAAATTATATTGAAATATAATGGAAATTTCATGCAGTAGGTAATGATTGAACGAAAGTTTAAGCTTAACAAAATGGGTTTTGATTTCATTTTTTGCATACAGTTCAATATAGAATTATCTATTATGTTCCATATAGATCAGGTCATACTTGCTCTAATGAACACTAGTTTGGAAAATAAATTCGGAGACAAATTTCTGTTTTAAAAAGCATAGTTTGTTTATGCGTGAACAGTGTTTAATATACGTTTTATATAAATCATGAAAAATACTTGACCGGATGTTATTTGGTTTCATTTTTTGAATGTAGAATTTATAAAAATACCTTATATTTAAATAAAAAGGAAACTTTATTTAGTAAACAATCTATCGAATGAAAGTTTATTCCGCAAAGTAGTCCGTACCATAAAGTCATACTTGCTCATAAATAATCTTTTTTGTAAAAAAAAAAAGAATGATCGCTTAATTTGAAAATAGATCTGGAGGTGATAAATTTCTATTTAGGAAAAGCGTGAATAGTGTAGAGTATAAATATTAAATAAATCGCAAAAAAAATATTTGACGTTGTGTATATATATATATATATATATATATATATATATATACCTAAGTATAAAAGTGTGAGGCTGAAAAATCTTCAAACCGCATCAGTTTCAATGAAATTTAGATATGCATATTAAAATTTTAAATTTGATGCAAATATGTTGAGTTGTTCACCGATCAGGATCAGCTGATCTCGGTCGGACCACTTCTGAAGTCTCAATCTTTTTATAATTACTCTGGGACTTTGATGAGCTCCAATAAAAAAAAAAAAAAAAAAAACAAGAATGCGAAACAATATGATTACATTTTTATTCAGGATTAAAAAAAAAATACAATTCACATATCTAAAATCATTCTTATATATTTAATAAAACTTGAAGGTACGAAAGTGTTGATAAACATCCTATGTTAAAGATTATAGATGCAGCGTCTTTGCCTCTCTGCTAAGTTGTCATACTTGCCAGAGGTGGCGCTAGCGACGCCCCTCCGTATAAGTTATAAATAATGATGATATATATATATATATATATATATATATATATATATCGGTCCAGCTGGAAATATGTTGTTACTTGTTAAGATAAGTTTGTGTGAAGGGGAAGAAAATTTAAATTAAATTAATATTCATTTGTTAAATTGTAAACTCCTTTAGAAAATTATATCATGTGTTTTTTTTTATGCAGTGAAATATTAACATAAATTTAACTCTTCCTTTTTTTCTGTTTATGAAAAATTTATTTTGTAAAAACCCTACAATATTATTTGTCCTTTTAATAGTTGTGATCGGCAAAAATAAAACGGTAAAATTTTTATTGTATATGTTTTACATAAAGTTACATATTTTAATACAATAATTAAGCACATTATCTTAATAGTTTGCATGCAACGATTATTATATTGTATTTTTTTACTGATTTTTTTAAAGTATTTTGTGAAAATTAAACCACATATGGGTAGTTAGAGGTTCCAACAAACATTTTACGAGGCACAATTCGGCCCAAAAATTATTTACCAGGCCTAATTACATTTAATTAACCATCCCCTCGATTCAAAGCAACTAACAGGCACAATGTTGTGTGTGTGCGTGTGTGTGTGTGTGTGATCAAAACATTCACTTGGAAATCTAAGTTAACATCATTAATAATTTGATCCATCCATTTGTACCCAATTAATTATAATTAATGGATCATCAATCAATTTATCTTCCTAAAAAATATTATAAATAGCCAGAATCATAAATTAATCTATCTTTCCTAAAGTAAAATAAACATAACAATAATATTCGATCTCCTGTGGTCTAGCAGGTAGCGTCTCGGCGTTTTGTGCAGAAGTCCCGGGTTCGAATTCCAGTGAGGCATTATACGCTACCAATTTTCACCAGGCTAATGACCGTAGCTGTTAATGCCCGCTTTTTCTTAAAAAAAAAAAATATATTATAATAATAAATAGCCAATTTTGTTTAAGAAAATAGTTTTGGTTGATCTTGAACTTCCTTTCTATATTGTAGCATACGAGTTCATGCGTTAAAGGATACTAATATTTCTAATACTGCAGCTAATAAATTTCGTGTTAAATGACGTAATGTGTGAATTACAACAGCTGATATATGATAAAAATACGTTTAAGATTTTGTATTTTACTCATTTATAGCAAGAAAAAAATTATGAAAACTGAATGAACTCTTATAGAAAATCTTTATCCTGAAACTCAATTTTACTCTTAAGTGATAAATTATCTATTTCTCTGGTCTGGTAATTTAAATTTAAGCAAAATTTAGCAAAATAGAATGTTTATCATTCGGCTTCATCTAATTAAACCTCTTAACATTCCTTAAAAATACTATCGAAAAAATGTTTAACAAATTCTAGATGACATAGAAGTTTTTTACGTATGTTTATTGTATGTAAAAAAAAAAAATACATGAAATAATTGGTGTTGTGATTAGAACAGTTTATTAAGGCTTAAAATCTGGAACAGATTGGAATTAAAAAATCTGGAACAGAATTGAAATAGTAGATGGAAAAGTGGATCAAACCATTCAAATTAAAGATAAATCAGACTTAACGTAAAAAATCTTCCATTAGACTGAATATTTTTCGTAATCAGATGTTTTAATATTAAAATTTATTTTATTTTCCGTTGATTTCGTTATTTTGAATGCATCTGATGAATTTATATTCTGTGTAACTAATTAGATTTGGAACTTCTTAATATTTTGATATGACACTTTTTTATTTTTTAACAATTTTAGAAATTTATGATTTTATTATTTTTCTTGTACTTTGCAATAAAAAAAAATGTTAATAAATTATTTTTTTATTACTTTTATAATCATTCTAGTTAAATAATAAGAAAATTTTCAATTAAAACAAAATAGCCCGAAGGATTTTATACCCTATATAAATTCAAATAATTTTCTGAGATACCCGTTGAGAATTTCTTGATTTAATACTGTTACAGAGCAAGTTTTATTCAGATAGTAGTACTGTGAACACATTTCAATGTTTTCTTTTATAAAATCCTAACTGTAGGCTACGTATATATGTAGCAGAAGTACGCTGCGCTCTTAAGGAGTAAGTATAAAGTCTGAGCACATGGGCAAACATCCAGAAGCTAAATATTCCCCCTTTATGGTACGGGCAAGTCAAGTTTTAACTTGCAATATGTTGTTCTCGGGCAAGTAGGTTGAACTATTATTACTGTTACATACGTACTTACACATGTATATATATATATATATATATACATACATCGTATTTCATATGAGTACACACTGGCTAACTTACATTATTATGTATATAAATGTATATATCTCTAAATTTAAAGTTTTTAGTTAACTGTCGTAAATAGTGTCCTGTTATCGTAAGTCCTTTTAACTGAATTCAAAAATTGTACTGTTTTAACATTTTCTTGATCGTGTTAAAAAATGAAGTTTTAATTAAAAGGATATCCGATGTTATTTACAAATAAAAAATAATGTATTGTAGAACTTTCATTTATTTATTCTGTTTTACGTAATGAGTATTCAGATACAATAAAATCTATAGATGCGAACTAATATTACAATCGTGAGATAACTAAAAATTATATTTTAAAAGATTATCATTTTGTTTTAATCTGGCAACATTTTACTTGCTGAATGATAAACATTTTGTTTCTCAGGATCAATAATTTACCAAAAGTAAAATTGAGTTTCAAGATAAAAATTTTCTAAAAGATTTCATTCAGTTTTGATAAAATTTTCTTATTATAATATGAAGTAGAATACAAAATCTTGAACCTATTTTTACTATACGAGTATAGTAGCTATTTTAATTCATTTATTATGTCACTTAAAACGAAATTTATTGGATACTGTATTAGAAATATTAGTATCCTTTAAAATACGAGCACAGTATGTTAAAAGATATTGTATTTTTTGCATGTATTGTATTGTATTTAGGTACATTTTTTGAATATACCTAAAATCTAGGTATATTTTTTAAAATCCATTTTGATTTATTTTTTATTTCTTTTGGGTACCTTCACATCTATTTTTTTTTTATTGTTACCGAAAAATTCTTTTGTATTTAATTCGAGGGCAAAATTTTTTATCATTTTAACCGATCCATGTTACAGTACAAAAAGAAAGTTCAGAAACAACCAAAAAAAAAATTTCTTTTACAAAATTTGCTATTTATTATTATTTTATTCTGTTATAAAAAAAGCGGGGATCAAATGCTAATTTTTTTTTTTTTATAAGGTAAATTAATTGATGATTATTAATAATTTTTTTTTTTTTTTAATTTTTTAGGAAGATTAGAAAATTGATGTTCTTTCTGCTAATTATGAGACATACTTCTAAATGAAAGATTATAATGTGTTTATGATAGAGAAAAACATTAAAGAATAGGCTAAAGGCTACAATGATGAACCAAATAAAGTAATATATTATTACTTATACGTAATTTTTTATGATTTTGAAAGAAATATATCTTTATCGCTGCTAGTTTAGTTTAAAATTATAACATTTTCTGCGCCATTTTTGATTTATTTATTTTTTTAAATAAAAATCGAATTTTTAGTCTTTTTATTTGTTTAGAATTGACAAAATTAGAATTAAGTTGTTAAACAATTTTGTACAAAGATTTTTTTTTAACCTCTGGAACCACAATTATGTATTACATCAGAGGATGAGATGAATCATTTGTAGCATGTGTGAAAATACCATGCCTGACCGGGATTCGAACCCGGTACCTCCGGAAGAAAGGCCGAAACCCTACCATTCGCGCCACAGAGGCCGGCCTGTACAAAGATATTAATTTATGCAAAACTGCGTGTGTTTTTTAGATCCCAATTTTTTTTTTTAGAATTGATAACTTTCTACTAAAATACTGGCGATATAGTTCTGATACCCATTTTTTTCGGTCAAAAATTATCAAACTAGCAAATTTTTCTAATACTTTTTTAGTTAACAAAACCCACTATATTTTTTTTTCGATGAAAAGGTAAGTAATCAAGGGGAAATTTTTCAATAACCGTAGGTAAAGAAGCCATTTTCGGATCAATTTTTATATCAAATTGTGTTATTTTCAATAGAAAATTACGATTGTCAAGTTTCGCAAGAATCTTCTTAAAAAATTTAGAGTGTACGAGTATCTTTTTAAATCCATTTTGATTTATTATTTTTTATTTCTTTTGGATATCTCTACATCATTATTTTCTGGTTTATTTTTGTTGATCATTACCGAAAAATTCTTTTGTATTCTTATATTCTATGTTTTTTTTTTTTCAAAATTCTATATAATTTTAACCGACCCGTAATCGAGTTTTGTTTCTTTTTTCGGGTAATGATAATTTTTTCGGGTATTCGCTTGCATAAACTCAAAATACACACAAATAATTAATAAAATAAATAGCTCAAAATAAAGCGAAGTAAAGATTAAAGTTTTGAAAAAAAAACTTTTTTTAATATGTACGTTGCAATCCATTTACCCGATTAAAAATAAGCAACCTCCCATGGACGATAGATGAGGATGATCTGTATGACGTGATGATTATTTGTGCAGACTAAGGTCGACCATTTCTGAAATGTGTGGTTTATTAAACACCTAAGTACTCCGGTATTCATATTAAAATCCGTAAGAAAGCAACTAAATTTTATTAGAATTTCGGCTTCGACTTCGAAAGTAACTGTTAAACAACTGATTTGTGATGGCGAGTTAACCGCTATACCAACTCGGTGGTGTGCTTTGCGTTATAAAAATATCTTCAATTGATTTTAATTTTTTTTTTTTTTTAATTAATATTAATAATAGCAAACAGAAAACATTAATATTTATAAATGTAAAAAAAAAATTATGTATAAATTTCAGTACAAAAAATTAAAACGACAATGCTACTTAAATAAAATGTGAAAAGATAAAATCAGTTACGAGTAACCCCACGTTATATATAGGTATATAAAAAAATAACTGGAGCTTATACACGTATTTTGTGTGTATCACCAAAGCAAGCACTGTCAAAAGTTAATCTTTTGGACACTATAAAAATCTAGTAAGCTAAAAAAGTCAATTTTTATTTAGATAAGAAAAAAAATCGCCAAAGTAAAAAACAGAAACGAATTTATCGTTGAAAAAGGTTAACATAAAATAATTTAAATGGGTTAAATTCAAAGATTAAAGCGTAACCAACTAAAATATTTAACGATTTAACGCAGATTAAAAAGTTTAAATACTTCATGTAAAAGTTTTAATATTTAGTTATACATATTTGTTAGTGAAATATATCATAGGTATTTTAAAGCAAAGCAATTTTATATCATAATATTTTAAAGCACTACTTAAATAATTATCTTTAAGGATATAAAATAATTTTAGTAATTTATACCCAATTAAATTTTTTAAAAAATAATCGAGAAACAAAAATCGGATAGAATAAGTTTAATAAAATTTAATTAATTAAAATTATTCTTAATAAAATATAGAAAAAATAATGACCCCCCCCCCCTCGAAAATAAACTGGAAAAGTAAATTTACAACAAAATATGACAAAGTAGAAAGAGAAATAAACATATGTAAAACTTTAAGCGATTCCAAACAAATCAAATCGTCGTTCCTTTCTAATAATTTAGACTTTAGTGTATTACCGATTCCTTCTTTTCCAATGGTTTTCTATGAATTTTTACATTTTAGCAGGACCGATTTTCGCTGGATCGGTATTGAGAATAATGCATATTATTTAAAAGTTACTGTTCTTGGTCCTCTGTTCTTCTGTTCTTTGTATTAATATGACTGGAGAAGCATTGTCTACTGACTAGTTCATGTAAATTTTGTTATATTTAAGAACAAGTAATCTAGAATTTAGATAATTATACGGTAGCCCATCGGGCTGTTCTAGTGGTTACCGCGATATCGTAATTCAACTGATTTTGAAGTCAAAGCGTTGTAAGGTTCAAATCCTAGTAAAGGTAATTCTTTTTATACAGATTTGAATACTAGATTGTGGATACCGGTGTTCTTTGGTATAGGATTTCAATTAATCACACTTCTCAAAGAGTGGTCAATCTGAGATTGTATAAGACTTCACTTTATTAACATTCATACATATCATCCTCATTCATCCTCTGAAATAATAACTTACGGTAATTGTGGAGACTAAAAAAGAAAAAGAGAAAGAGGTTCTTGTAATAATACGTGATAATTTATCTTAATATATAAAATTGGAATATTACTAGATGAAAAATGAAAATCCAAACTTTAACAGTAAAAACTCATTTTTTACAAACACTTTCTATAATTTACATTATTGAAATATTTCATTAGTTATTTATGGAAATTTATTTTTTATATCGGGCAATTTCGAGTTTTTTTCCCGATTTCAACCGATGAAAACACGTTTAATTATAAATAGGACGCTCATATCTGAAATTTGGCCGGCTGAAAGCTTCTTCCACAAAAGCAGTTCTTTTTTTCTTTTTTTAGTTATTTTTAAAAAAAATTTAGTTTGGAATATTTTATTTAACGATAAAGAAAAATATAATACTTAAGGAATTTATAAGCAGCAGCCGCAGAACCCACCATTATGTGAGGAATATATGAATACAAAAATTTATAAATTATTAAACAGTTTTTTATTGTTAATACAAATAATGATAATTTAATATATTGATAATAAAATATAAGATTTTCAAACGTAAACTGTTATTACCTCTGAAACCTGGTTTTCCAAAGAAACATTTTACATTATCCTTTATGGTGTATAATATACTTCTTATCTACAGCTTCTTAAAACAAACTTCTTTAATGTATTTGATATGCTAATTTTTCTCTGATCCATTTTCCTTCACATAGTATTTT
>JAAAKQ030044818.1:0-16539 GCA_010016005.3 Zanna intricata
ACATTGTTTGGTTATTCTTTAAATCTAGTATTTTCTAGATGCATTGCTGTTATCTAATTTTTGTCAATATTTGTTGATTATTTCAATTAAACTATTAAAACCAATCTGATTCCTCTATCTAAACAGTATGGAATTTATGAATACATCTAATTTGACAAAAACATTGTATGATGAATAAATAAAACCAAGAAATTGACTTAACTCCTTGGACAAGTACTACAGAATTTTCCCAGTCACTTCAAACTTTTTATCAGTATCAACAGCACCAAATAAAATACAACAATTTCAAAAGAACTGCAGAATAACTACTTAGAGAACTAGAGTCTTATTTCTAATACAATAAACGTGAGAAGATTTTTATATTTAATTTTAAAAAGTTTAACTCTATTTCATCATTTTGAATCTTGAATTTATTATTGAATAATTTTGAATAAAATATTTAACAATACCCAGAACAATCACAGTTCATAATAAATCCTACAATATATTTTTCATAAGTCTAGTTATGTTAAAGATTTTTTATGTGGTAAATGTATACGTTTCAATATTTTAGATATCCTTTTGTCTTCAAAAGTTAGTTCCTATCTTGTCATTGTAATCAGTTTGTATTTATTCCAGAGTAGTATCTTGTATTTTTGTTTTGTTTTTATGATGTTGATAATACTGATATCAACAACAATACCACTGATAACACTGCCAACAACACTAACAGCAACAAAACAACAAAGATTTGTGTTATGAAGAAAATAATGGGTAGACTTTATACACAACTGATGTACATAAGAGGAATGGTAATGTGACAGGCTACCTTAAATTGTCAACCAAAAAGTAAACATTAGAGGATTGACTGTGAACGTCTATCACTGACTTACTTTCATCATATCTTCAGTATTATCTTGCAATTTACTACTTTCCATTACCTCTCAAATGCATATGGCTACATATAGAACATTTTGCTATGTGAATACTTGAAAAATAATTTAAAAGAAAACACTTTTTATAAACATTATGGCCCATAAAAGAGGATTTGCATATTTTTCAAATTTTTTGTTGTGTAATGGCAACACAAAAGAGATTTTTCAGATCAGACAATGAGAAAGGTAATTTTTTTAATTTTTAAACATGGCTTAGAATGTAGGAGGTCTACATGCTGTAAAATTTCTAAATTTTAGAGAAAGGTTAGTTTTATAAAAAGAGAACAAAAATCTCAATTTATCAAAAAAACATTTGTAGAAGGAAAGATATGTTTCTTCTTGCAATGATATGCAAAGTAAATAATACCAAATTATTACAATATAATAATACATATAAATAATACATACATAATAAATAATACAATAATACATATTAAATAAACTATTAATTATTATATTTACATGGGTCAAATATTTAAAAATCTAATTTGATGAAAAATAAAATATTTTGTTATTATATATTATGTTGCATAAATAAATTTGTGAGTAGTTCATTGACTCGAAATCAAAAATAAATGTACATCAGGATAAAATCTCTGAATTATCTTGTTTGTCTGTTTACAGGGTCATATTTCTGTTATGATAATCCTGGAGCATTACAGGAACATTTTGTAGATGACTTATCGTTGACTACAACACAGTTTGTAAATCTATATTCATGGTATTCATGGCCTAATACTGTGCTGTGTTTTTTGGGTGGATTTCTAATAGACAGGTAAATATAATTTTCATTTAGATAATTACACTAGTTGACAAGATTTTTTGTAACATTAATAAAAACGTTATTTTTGTATTTCATTGTACTAGTTAATTAAAATATCTTTTCGCTGAAATTTCCTATCGCATCCCATTTCTGAGTATCTGTTTTGAATTATCTAGAATTGTTTACAGCTAACTTTACTGGGTATTCCCACTGCATTTATGAGTGTTTAAAGACTTGTTATGTTTCATTAGAGTTTAGTTGATTATGTCTTGCATATATAGTCAAGTGTATTTTAGTGAATTTGTTATGTTTTATATAAAATGACAAGTTCTAGTGATCAGTGTCGCAAAAATCCAGCGGATCAGTTTTGTTATATATCTGGAAGATTACTTACAACTCGTAAACTAGAACTATATCTTGCAAATTCAAAAAAGCGTACATTTTATATTTTAACTGTCAAATTTGAAACTAAGATAAATGTTGGGCTCCTCATGTTTTCTGTGTGTGTTTTCATATAAATCTAGTGCTGTGGATGTGTGGTATGAAAAATTCAATGCTGTTTGCTGTGTCTATGGTATGGAGAGAACCTTCTGACCATGTAAATGATGTTTATTTATGCATTACTACAACAGAGAGGTATTCAAAAAAAGCATGTCAAATTGTAAACTTAATCTTTTAGCCATTAGTTCTTCTTCTATGATCGTTCTAGTTGAGAAAACTGTAATTAATATGTTTTAAACTTTCATAAATTCAGTTTTCTTATCTTTGTTTGTTTGAAATTGTTATTTCTAAACCAAAAGCTTAACACTACTTAACAATGCTATGATAAATTATTGAACTTCCATAAAAGCTTACTATTTTTCATGAATACTACATTTTAGTTTAGGTTATATAATATTGATGTATAGAATATTTTTTATTTACATACCAAATTATGATGTAAATTTGCCAAGAGGGCAACTGTTACTACGATTTTAGTATATCATTAACTTGCCTGTTTTCTTTGTATCATTTCTGAGTTAGACTTTATAAAATATTGTTTCTTTACTGATTACTACTTACTTGTTTAAAATAATTTTTTTTTTTACCTAATTCCAAAATTCACTTAAAAAATAAAGTATTCATATACTTATCAAGTATCTCATTATTGTACTGCTTGCGTAATGTTTTCATCTTGGACGTAACAAATTTCAGTTAGTTCAGTCCTATAGTTTTCATAGAAAAGCCATGAATTAGGAAGTTATAAAAGTGGTTTTTGCAGTTCCTCTTTTTTTCTTTCCTCCTGCCCATTCTTTTTCAAAAGAAGCAGCTTTTACAAAAGACACAACAATTTTAATAATTTCACTTGCCTAATATGCGTTGTTTTATTTTTTAGTATTTGTTTATTACAGTACTTATCTTCAGAAGAAATGTAAGTACATTGCAATGGATGGAATAATTTATGGTATTTATTGAACTTGTTATCATTTGCAATATAAAAGAACCATACACTTTTTTGACTTGAGAATTTTATAATGCTTGTACATGGCACATGTATTAAAAATTAGATTAGTTTTATTTCATGTAACATTGAATGAATCATATGTTTAAGAGCTTGGAAAATAGAATTAGTTGACAGTAATGAAGTGAATTAGGAATTAGTAGATAGTAGGCATTATTGAGGTATTGTTAACTTCAGTTAATATATTAGTAGTCTCTGGATTTGAGATTAACATGAGATGTTCTCCAAAAGAAGGTTGTAGTCTTAGATAATCTTGCATTGATGGAATCTTCATAATTTGGTCAGTAGTGTTTGTTTTATTAATTGCTCTTTCTTTAGGTTATATTTGGTTTTCTTTTTAGATTATTTGTTGTTTTGCTTTCGTTGTATTGAATGCAACTGATTGTCAGATGAATCCAAATTGTTCTCTTTGTTCATGATTATTGCGTTAATTTATTGCCGTATTATTTTAGCAGTAAATTCAGGTATCTCTGCACTTAATAAATAAGATTTTTTTACTGTTTACTTCCATTCTATGAAGAAGTTCCAGGTGTCTATTGATAATGCTGTTGAAACATTTTTAGATAACTCTAACTGAAGGAAGGCTGGTTGAGATTTCCTTTGACAGACACATCTAGAATTACAACAGTGATTCAGAGACTATCCCACTTAAAAACAAATTTGGAAAAATTACTGCCATTTTATTAATCTTGTATTTTACTATAACAATTTTTATAGTTTAAGTTTTGAAGTGTTCTCAGTAAGTTATTTGTCAGTATGTCATATTTAATTTACAGTTAATAATGTATTATTATTTTGCTGTTTGATGATAAGAAAATTGGGTTATTAGTTTTAAAACTTCTAATGAATGCTTATTAAAGTTACAATACAGAAATGGCCAGAAGATTAAAAGTTATATATTTATATTGTTATGTATACTGTTGAATTGAAAGGAATAGTTATATATCAAATTATAAAATAAATATTTGACAAAATCATCAATAAATAATATTATCAGTTCATTGACTTTCTCATAAATTTCTTATATTAATAGCTAAAAAAATATATAAAAAAAATTATTGCATTGAAGCTACTTTTATTTCAATTATCTGTTTCCAATTTTTCTATAATTTGTTTCTTATCACTGAGAAACTCTGTAAAAGATTTTTGGATTGTGTAATTATGAATAAACCCATTATTAAATAAGGTTAGAAATATTAGTTAGAAATATTAATAAAATATAAATAACATTGTGTTGAAACAGTGTTTAGTCTAAACATAAGTAAGTGATATTGACTTTCAAACAGAAATTAAAAGAAATTATTACTGTTCTGTAGTCCTCAAAATGGTTTTTATTTTTATATGTTCTTGCATACATATTTTTTTTTCAAACATATTTACCACTGTATCAAATAAAATAATTTAAAACATTTATGTATTATAACCACTAGATATAGTCAGAATAAAAGGTAAGAACATTACACTAACTGTAGCGCTTTCACAGTATTACTCCATCTTCAGCAGTCAAATGTATAAATTACATATAATTAAAATAAAATTAAAAGTAAAATCAAAATTTTAAATAAATTTCATTAGTGTCTATAAATTAAACTTCTTATATCTACTACGGCAAGATAATAAAGCCCATCAAAAATAATAAGATTTTTTCTTAAATGTTTATAAACAATAAATAACAATAGTAATTTATAAAATAAAATAAATTAATAAATTTGACTACCATAATTCATTCACTGAATATCGTAGCACAACTATTTCTTACACAAATAAATTGATACTGAAAATAGTATCAATTATCCGTTTAGAATTATTTATTTATATTTGTATATATATATATATATATATCACTGGTATCCTCGATTTAAATACTAGACTGTGGATACTGGTGTTCTTTGGTGGTTGGATTTCAATTAACTACACTTCTCAGGAGTGGTCGACCTGAGATTGTACAAGACTACACTTCATTCACATTCATACATATCTTCCTCATTCATCCTCTGAAGTAATTCCTTATGGTAGTTCCGGAGGCTAAACAAAAAAAGAAAGAAGGATGGATGTTGTATGTATGTTTGTTCTACCTTAGCAGCGCAATTGACCCACGTTGCAATCCTTATGTTATGGGGAGTGTCGTAAGCTGTATAAATATGTATTGTATGTTTAATCAAAAAGCCACAAAAAATCTTATATATATATATATGTGTGTGTGTGTGTGTGTGTGTGTTTGTATTTATAAAAATATGTCGTAATGGAGATTTACTGGTTGAAGCTCAACTTTAATAAATTGAATTAATGAACTGTTAACTTGTATCATTGTGTGAGCTGAGCTGGGTTGTATATATGGTTGTATATTACTTGTATATATGTATACTTGTATTTGTATTATATGTTTTATATTATACTTTGTATAAATATAATAAATGTTATTATTTTTTTTTGGAGTAATGAGAATTCTGTGAATGTACGAGTGAGTATGTAACATAATCACTATAATAAGAAATATATGTATGTAGAATTATTTTGAATTTGAAGGTAAATATCACCTTTAAACTGAAGGTTTGGGTATAGGATTAACACTATCTGTAATATTGTCAGAACTATACATCCAAAAATTTGAAAAAAAAAAAACAATAGTATTATGGGTAAGGTTTGTTGAAGATATACTTGTTATACATAATGGGAAGTAAACAGTGAGTACATAATTAAAAACAACTAAATTTATATAACAGAAATTTATTACAGATTTAATTCATTGAAATGAAGTTTTCAACTTCATTTATTACAAATGAAGTTGAAAAAAATGCAGCATCATTTATTACTACACAGTTTATAGGAAAGTGAGTTATAATTTATACACATCTCACAAAAATATTAACATCTCTTAGATATACAAATACATTTAGAAATACCGGCTGTAGGTTGTACCTATATATTAATTATAACACTGTTAAAATGAGTAAAGAAATTGAATGTATAAAATATATTGCAATAATAAATGTGTATAATAGTAGATTTATTGATAAATTAGGTAATTAAATATAAATAATAACAATATATCAGAAAAAATTCAGTAATAACTAGCCGTAATAATGATAATACAATAAAGACTTTAAAAATAAGTATATTTTAAATAGCATAACAACTACAAATATCACTAATGCACTTAATAAGAAGGGATATAAAATTGCATATATATCTGGTAACTCAATAAAATATATTTTACAAAATAACAAATTTATTAATAAACATGAATTTTGTGGAATCTATAAAATCAAGTGTAACAATTGTAATTATATTGCAAAAACCATCAGGTTGTTCATAAAAAGGTTTTCATAGTGCAGTAATAATTACAAAAAATGACATATTAAATTTTCAAATTTTACTGTATATCTGTTGAAAAATAAATATTTCTTATATTAATAATAATTTAGAAATATTAGATATAAATAAACAATAAAGAAATTGATATAGTAGAGAAATATTATTTCTTTTAAAAGTAAGTGTTCAGTTATTAAAAATGGATTAAATATAATAATATAATGTTTAAATTGATAGATTTTGACATAACAATTGAACATTTTGATAAATATTCAATAAATTGATAAATATCAGAAGTTTAACTTTGGTACTAGTACATACATACTAATATTTTTTTTTTTAATTTATAATTAAATTTTTATCTAAATATTTTAATCTATAATTATAATTTATAAAATTTGTCTGCCGATGATGGAGTAAAGTCTGAGAGTGCTACAGGTTAGTGTAGTTAGGTTTTATTTGAACTGTATTTAAATAAATAATGTGGATTTAAATAAATTTTTTTAAAATAATTAATTTGATGCAGTGGTACATAATGTTTGGAAAAAAAATTATAAATATATATATATATATTGTAATTATAATTTTATATACTACGTTTGCATTTTTTAAATAGTTGACTTTTATTTATAGTTTATTTTATTTTTTTAATAAATATAAAAAGAAAAATTATTATATTAACACCATTTTTAATTGCATTGAATGACATTAACTGTTACCCTGATTGCCTACATTATATTAACTGTTGAACTTCCTGTTATTGTTATAAAGTTTTCTTTGTTTCTACATTGGTGTGTGTGTGTGCGCGCACGCGCGCGCGTGTGTGTGTACGGATACATATCTGAGTTGTGCGTTTTATATCAGTCTGCTTTATAATGGAACATTTTTTTGTGTTATATCAGCATTATTTATTTATATACTGAATTAAATGTTATGCTATTTAAATATGTATATCAAACTTTATAGTGAATGTTTTATGCTATGAAAATATTTAATATTCTGATCCTATTCATTGAAAGATAGTTTGATATCAATATTTGCTTTCTTCATAGATAAACTAAATATTAATTATTTTTTTCAAATATGTAATATATATATATATATATATATATAAATAAAGAGATATTTTTTACTTTTGTTTTTAATATTTTTTCTACCCTTTATTGCATTTTATAATTGAACATGATTAAGGTATGATTTTAATTATATATTATACTTTAGATGAAAATATTTGTTTTAATTATTTTGTAACTGATTTTTCAAAAACCTTTTTAATCATACAGTTTGATTCAAAAACCGAGTAACGGGTTAAAGATATTTCATGTTCAAACTGTTAATATAAACCAGAAAAACAGTTGTGTCATTGACAGCAGTTATCACACTGATAACATAAATGAGATCATGTAGAAATATTAATATTAGTAATATAATATTAATTGTGAGGAATTTGTAAAATGAATTTTCCAAACTATGCTTATTCTCCAATTTTGTAATTGGTCAGAAAACAGAAATAATGATTAATTTTTTATTTCACTTTTCTACTAGTTTTCTACAATTTTTAATGTTGAAAAAGAAGACCATTAAAACTTAATACCAAAAACTGACTTGACAACAGAAGTGAAGCTACTTTTGAACAAGGCATTGACTGATATGATGAGGTGTAAAAGGCATTCAATCCTTTATAATTTCATTATTTCATAACTTTGTCTTCAGCATGTAGTTATATTACCATAATATTTGTGGTTTAAAAAAAAAAAAAAAAAAAAAAAAATGTGAACATGTTCTTTAATAATTTCAGAATAAACGAATGTTTTTATATTTATTTTAATATTAAAACGCCTTTTAGTAAAAGAAAAAAAACTCTAGAAAACTACAGTACAGGACATTTGAAGCAGCAGAAGTCTTAAAGGGAAATGAAAATGCTGCTGAAAATGGCTTAAGCCAGACATATCAACAAAGGGGTTTAATGTTGAAGTAAAAGTTTCCTCAAGGTTCACATGCGGCCAAAAATTGAGATTTTTTTTCTTGCAAATTATTGTGAGATATATTTAAAAAGTGCTTAAGGAAAACCAAAAGTTTCCTGAATGACTTACAAAAGTAGGATGTTGTAAACTTGAAGAAACATAGGAAAATCAGTACTGTGGATATGTATGTTATGTGAGGGTTGGCTACTGAATGAACATACGTGGTCCTAAAAAATGTGGGGTTGAAAATCAGTTATGACTGAGGAATCCATTCTAACAACAAAAAAGTACATGATAACTGCAGGGAATAAATTATTTTTGGAGGTAATAGTGTATAATAGTACGAGATATAAATTGAATAATGCGGTAGAGAGACAAAAGTTTGGGGCATTATCCCTGTTTAATTTGGCACATGCTTTACAAGCATCTCTTTTCACACCTTTAGTTTCAATTTAGGTGCACCCATCATGTGCAGGGAACTTAATCCTGTCAAAACTGTACTTAATTGCCAGGTTCCTGGTCAATTCTTCATAAGTAGATGGTAAGGAAGTACAATTTAACATTTTACAGTTTTCTCTTCTGTTAAGACTGTTTTTTCCTCTAATACCTCTAATAGAGGTATTGTTAGAGAGGTATTATAATTCCTGGTATGTGGCAATAAGGTACATAGGTAATCTCTAGTCTGTTACGAAAGCTGGCATGTGCATGAGGATGGAAGTTTCTGTCACAGTCAACATCATGTCTGTTTTGGATCATTGTTTGATTATTCTATAATCAAACTATTCTAATGTTATCAAACTGCCAACATTTTTTCTAGAAAACTATAATAAGGTTTATTGTTTTTTCCATATTTTTATGAAAATGCATAAAGTTAGTGTAACTGATACTTCTTTGCGATAATTGTTCTAGAAAGATTATTATTTAAAAAATGACCATTATCCATTAAGAAGCTATTTTATTTTTTGGATAGATAAATTACATTTGTTATAATAGTAAATAACTTACTTAACCAAGGGTCACCATCTTAAGGTCAACAAATTAGCAATACATGGGCTGATGCATTGTTGTTTCTCTACAATTCAATATTTTTTCTTAAGAAATTCTCTCTCCGATACATCATCAATTTGAAATATGTACAATTCACTGTTTGATTCTAGGTAAAAATCTATGATTCACAAAACCTTTAGTGTGAAAATTATTGTTATATCAAGGTGACCTGTGATTTCTTAGTAGTAGAAAAATTTTCAGAACAATTTGAAGATAATACTATTGTTACTAAATAGTATTCGTAAACCTACACATTGTCAGCTGCTATTATTTACATAGCTGTCATAATCATTAGCAATGTCTAAAAGTTTCTAACAAATAATAGCCCAATTATTTCTTTCTTCTAATGTCATAGATAAATTTTGTAGCTACTCTATGGATTTCTAATTTTATCATTACAATGTTATGATTTAATGATTCTGCTGCATAATCTACTTGTCTTCCAGTTGGAACAATTTAAAGAACTTATTTCTATAACGTTAGCAGTGCCAAATTTAGCAGTAACAAAGACCATCCTGAATTCAAGTTGTCTTCATGTTGATTGCCAGTCATTCTTAATTTTCTCACAGTTTATAAGTCTTGTATTTCTCATAGACAGATCAACTACTTTCATTATCTTATGAGTAAAGTAAATCTTATAAGTAGATCTTTATAAGTAAATCTTATGAGTCTTTTACATTGGATAAAACAGATTCTAATACTAATTTGTTGCTCATTAAAACAGACATCATACAGATGATGAATCATGTTATAGTCCATAACATGCTTTGTATGTGAGCGAATAGCTCTTGGGCATTATAGAATCGCTCTTTCAAAACTTCTTGAACTTTTTAACCAAGTTAGAATTTTCAAGTTATTAGTTTCGGTATAATTTGTTGAATAAATTCATTAGTTTTAGATAATTAAAAAAAGCCTTTCTGAAGTTAGTTACAATTTGTTTTTTTTTTTTTTAGAATTTTTGGCATACAGTTTGGTACTGCTTTGTATGCAATATTTGTGGTTATTGGTCAACTTGTATTTGCATCTGGGACTTACCTTGATCATTTTTGGCTGATGGTTTTAGGTCGCTTCATCTTTGGGTAAGTAATTCTGTTTTTGTACTTTGGTTAGATTTATCTCGTTCCATTCATTAATTAGATTTAGTGATAAGTACTAATCCTTTTACTTGGCTTATTTACATTTGCATTAGAACAAAATATTGACTCCTGTTGTGCAAATTATGCATATTGAATTTAAAGTCTGAGTAACATCATGATTTAAGCCATATTTTTAATTTTCTATTGTAGATATGCTTTTAACACATTCATTGCAGTAATTCTAAGTAGTTACTTTATTTTGTGTGTATGGTACAAAATCAAACAACATGCATGCATTTTATATAGCCATGTATTTTGTATGATTACTTTCAGTCCTTTTTGTTGACAATTGAAACATAATTATGCAAGAAATAGTTATCATATTGTCATTTATCTAAAACCATAAAAGTTTGAAATTAATAACTAAACAAATGTGATTGGTACTGATGTTCTCATCCTTGCATCAATTGATGTTGTTGCTGAAGTTTTTTCAGTTATTTGTTTTTAGATAGGTGTTTTAGAATTGTAAAAAAGTGTGTGGTATTTGAATTGTATCTGATTATAGTGTATTATTGTTTTGTGTGTTTTGTATTTTATAGTGTTCAAGAATGTTAAGATGTGATGATTTTTAGTGTATGTGCAAAATACATTGATAAACAAAAAAAAAAAAAAATTAATGTTTCTTTAAGTGTGATTTCATTTCTTGAATTACTTTTTTGTGTACATTACAGATTTGTAAATACAATTTTTCTTCTACCCTTAATTTCAAGTAAATCACACTTTAAAAAGAATTAAGGAAAAATATAGTAAAAATCTGTAAAATTTATAATTTTGTATGGCGTACTTGTGTTAGAATGATTACACTGATGCTTTTCTGTTATAATAGCCTCTGGTTCATCCCGAATTTCCCTTTATAGTGGCTTTCCATCACCGAAATGTCTTTGTGGAAACGTTCACTGTATACGTCACTTAGTCTCTGAAGTTGTCTGAGAAAAAATCAAAATGTGAGTGGAGGAAATGTATTTTCAAAGACATATTACATCCTATAGCTCTGTATGAACTAAGAAGTTGATTAACAGTATTGTGATAATTGTTGGATTTTTGTTTATCTAGAACAAGGGAGTTTTGTTTATGTGGAGGGAGTGAGAGAGAAGGATGGGAGGGAGGGAGAGAGAGATAGAGAGATTACACTATTATTTAACTTCTCAAATCCTTTTAATATATGATTTAATATTTCTAAATAAATGCCAATCTTTGTGGTGGGTTTTTTTTTTGTGGCTTATCAGACCTTTATCAGGAGGTTTTGGGTATGAATCTCAGTCAGGCATGACATTTTTTGTACACTACAAAGTTTCCATTTCATACTCCCACAGCAAAAACTTTAAGCTTATGAAGTGAATTAATCATGAAAAAAAAAGTCTTTTAAATTCATGTTTTTAATTATCAGATAATTTTGCTTTTAATGGATTTTGTTAGTACCTACTACTCTCATTGCTTAATGGGTGTGGTTCAGTCCGATGTTGGACTCTCCTTTACCTTAAAATGAAAGGTTTTTAAAATTTTTCTTTAATTCTTTAAGATTTTTAAAATTGCAGTTTTATGCAATTCAAATTATATATTTATTATTATTATATTATTTATGTTATATTTTCTTTTATATTAATTGCTTTAGTAAGGGCCTGAGAAAGATCCATGTATCTATTAATTAACTGGATTACATTAAATGATTATGTTGTTACTAACATTCTCTGGATAAAATCTAATAAAAACTGGTAATGTTTGTATAGTTTCTGAACTTGCATGCCATCAAATTTAAAATAAAGGTTCTAAAATCTTGATGTTACCGATCATAAATATTGAGGACACCTCAAGAACAAGCAGGAAGAATCTTTTGACTTTGAATAACGGTGATATTCTGTGTGTGCAAAAACTCAAAAAAATAACAGCATGCACTGTCCAGTCATTAATGGAATAAAAATAACAAATATGGAATCACAATATTTGTCAGCGTGGTTCAAGTCTTTACTAGGTTTAGTAAGCTCTGCAGAAGAAAATACTAATACACATACATATTAACTGTAGAGATAGTGAAATATAGTCACATTTAATTATAAGTTTTTTTATAAGCCATCAAACATGAACTTTCTTGTACAAATTATTTGATACCTCTGCAGTGTTTTAAGTCACACCTTGTGGGTTATTATTAAATAAATACCAGAATTCTTTTGAGAGTAGTGTTAATGTAATGAGTATTTTCATTGCTGGGTAGAGCAAGGTGAGAGAATCAAATTGAATTTTTTTTTACTGTTGTTGATTTCGTTATGCTGTTATATTTTCCTTTGCTTTTACCATAGGCACACAGCATTGATAATGATATTTTTTCTAAGTTGAGTCTTCAATAAGTCTTAACAACATTTCCTTTCAATTGTAATCTTTTATTCATTTTGTGACTGGTTCATAGAATACTATTTTAATCTATTTTTAATTTGGTGATTCAGAATGCAGTGCACAGTTCAAATTGACAAAATTTTCTAATCAGCCATTCTTAATTTATCATTCCATGAATGAATTTCTTAAAAAATGTCTAAAGTTTTCATCCTGATTTCTTTCCTGATAGTTTACTAGATTACTTGATGGTTTACTAGAAATTTTTAATTACATATCTTTTTGAAGTTAATTCCTTCATTAAGTGTGTTTTTTGTTATTCTCTGTTCTACGATATCATGAATACAGATGAACTAGGTAAATTAAATTTTTTGCAGTTGTCAGTTTTTTCTAACACCTTTTCCAACTTAAAAATTACATGAATTATTTTGTCCAAAGACAACTTTTTGTTTAGAAGACTTATAAAAAAATATGAACTGAGAAAAATGATAGTTACAAGTACCAGCTCTAAAGTCACTAAAGCTACAGAAAGCTAATGGACAGATGCTAAGAAACACTTTAACTGGAATATTAATTATAAATAACTAAACTCAAGAATTGCAAGTTATCCTTCTTTGTTCAAGAACGTGAAGGGTGAAAAACATTTATTAACTGTAGATACCTAGGTAGACTGTACTACCTAGAACATTAAGCAATAAGTGAATAAGCAAGTTAATAGTGGTCATAAAACTAAAATTTTCATTCTTTTTTTGTGTTAGGCATATCAAAATCCCATTAAACAATATTACTAATTATAGAATACTATATTTCTGTCTGAAAATAAATACTAGCTTTGTAAAATAATAGACTACAGATTTGTTGAGAATTACTGAGCAGTCATTTCAAAGTAAAATTTAAATATAACATAGTTCCATATTTAAAATAATCTATGAATTTACAATTTAAATTTTGTATTCTATTTTATTGAAGATGAACATGACCATACAACTTTCAGGATTGGTAAAATTATTCCTGATGAAAACTTGATCAAATGCTTTTATTATTGCATTCTCTTTTCTTTATTTTTCTGTTAAGCTTCCAAAACCATCTTAAGGTATTACTTCAGAGGATGAATGAGGATGATATGTATGAATGTAAGTCAAGTGCAGTCTTGTACAATCTCAGGTCAACAGATGTGTGGTTAATTGAAACCCAACCACCAAAGAATACCGGTATCCACGTTTTAATATACAAATCTATATAAAAGAAGTTGTCTTTACTAGGATTTAAACCTTAGAATTCTTGACTTCGAAATAAGCTGATTTGCAATGACAAGTTTGCCACTAAATCAACCAGATGGGTTGTTATTGTATTTACTTGGTGTTAATTTTTGTCCCACAAAGAAAAATAACGGAACTAGAAAGAATAATAACATGAGGGTCAAGAGATAGAGAAATTAGTAGAATGTTATCTGACTCAGTAGAATAAGTAAAATATATTGTTTAATATAGAATGAAAAGACTAATAATAATAATATAATATTTATAATATTATTTATTTATAATATAATATTTATAATAATAATATTTTTCGTGTCTCCGAAAAAGAGAAATTTACACTGTAAAGAAAGCGCTACAATTGAAGATTTCATTATATATAGATACCTTTCTTATACCAGAGTTAGAAGACTTCTGCCTAGGAAGATGGCCTAATTCAAATTCCTGTTGAAAACATAGAAGGTGACTTTAATAGTAAACCCAAAATAGCAGTAACTTTTGTTAATCCAACTTCAACGTTAGGCAATTTCAGGCACAGAATTCCCATCTATATAATACAATTAGTTATACTATAATAGTTACCTACAATTAGTTATCCATGACTTTAACTTGACCAAATCTGAGTCAGTTTTATTACAAAACAGAAAATGCTTGTATTAATTTGAGGGGAAAAAGAGTAAATATGGAGCTCAAAAGAATGCCTACCTACTAAAAAATAGAAATTTACTTTCATCCTGTTATATTTAAAAAGTATATTTATAGACCAGCCCTTCCACACAAGACCTAACACTTTTTATATGTTGTTGACTTATTTTTAAGTGTAAGGTAAGATCTTCGGAATAGTAGAGAAAAAGTTACAGTACATTTCCAGATATTAGAGAGGAAATTCTTTAAAGTTCAGTCCTGTAAAAACCCAGTTTTGTGTTTTTCATCTATGCACAAGAGTAGCGAACTACAAACTAAATCGCATGAAGGAAATCTGGCATATTTGTCTAAAATAAAACACTTTTTCATTACATTGGACTGATCTCATAAATAAAATCTGATGTCAAAAAACTAAAAAAAAGTTGCCATCAAAAGTTTTCTCCTTAACAGATTGCCTTTAGAAAACATCTATACAGAAGCTGGTCCCTCTCTACCTAAACAAAAAAAAAAAAAAAAAAAAAACAGCAGAACATAACATAGAATTTTGAACAATTATTAAGTGACTGTCACTCATTTTACAATCCTTTTTAACCAGAATGGAGATTACAATCTTAGAAAAGTGGTTTATAGGCATTGAAGTCAAATCACTGCTGGATTAGGCTCTTGAAGAAAAGACAGCTGGAAATCAAAATCTTAAGAACATAGCAGATCTCAGTTCAATCAGATTTAATGAGGCCCCTGTTTAAAATGTTTTAGTCAAATTGAATATTTCTGTTGTTAATGATATTTAATGTGATTGTAGAGAAGTGTAAAATACAGAACATCTGACAAATCATTGAAAGTGCCCATATGTATCTGAGAGTTTTATGGACTATAAAAAAAAGTACAACTGCTTTACCAGTGCTGGGCTGAAAAAACGTAGGACAGAAACAGACACAAAAAAATAAAAGTATTACTTCAATCTGTTATAAACTGGAAATTTTCATTTCAATAGAAGGTTTTATTCAAATTTTATAAAATTGGTTTTATTCAGAATTAAAGATTTTGATGTTCCTTTTTTCTTATCATCTGTTTGTTTAATTCTTTCACTGCTTGCAAAAAAAAATAGTTCAGATGTATTCTTTTTACTATAAAAATGCTGAAACTAGTACTTTCAAATTCTGTCATTATAAACTTTAAAACATTAATTATTTTCTCACATTATCCCTTTAGTAAAGTATTGGTTTTTTTTAGAAGCATATTTAAAGATTACATGCTTAAAACAGTATCTTACAATTATTTCCCAAACCTAGAGTCCAAGCTGTGAGTAATAAGTATTAAGAGGACAAAGAGTAACTCTCAGTATTAATGTTACTTAGTAACAGTAATACTGTATTAAGTATTACTGTTAGTATTAATGTTACTCTCTGTATTAATGTTATAAAAATGGTTCAATTTGTGGTTAACAGCATGCACACATAAGTGCATTTATAAATAAATTTAAATAAAAAATAAGTGAGTAAGATTCTTAACACAATTCAGATTACTAAAAAAAAGCAGAGAAAATAAAATTTCATGACTTAAATTTAGTTATGTAATTAGTTAGGTAATTAATAAATAAATTCAGGTTTACCTTTGGAATCATTTTCACATCTTATTCTCCAAATAGTTAAAAAATGATAATTTTATTTATTTAT
>JAAAKQ030044829.1:1964-15993 GCA_010016005.3 Zanna intricata
TACTATCGAAATTACACATATTTCATTTTAAATGAATGCAGGTCAGAATTCATATCTTGACTTTTAAAGTAGAAAAGAAGTGTTGTAAGAGTTAAAAAAAAATTGTTATCTATGGTAAGAGGGTAGGAGAGAGTTATTTATATTCTTCCCAGTTAGCAGGGAAATGTGCTGTCACCAGTTTTGCCACTAGTAGTGATGGATCAAATTGTAAAAAAGTGACTACCAGACTATAATAGTAAGGCGAGAAAGATAAGGGGAATGAAAAGCACAGCAGTTTTTTATCACACGGTCTACTGTCTTAAAAGGATGAACAAAAATGAAGTTTAAAGAATGCTTGGTGTTTTGGAATGGAAGTATTGCAGCCTGATTCTTGATGTTGCAAATTAAAATGTATAAAAGTAAATGAAGAAAGAACGGAGAAAGAGGTGGTTATGGTGGTAACTGCAACAGAAAAATTATGGGTGAGGATGAAAAAATTGATCAAGCTGCAAGAAGTATACAGCTCACAGGTGACTTTTATAGAATAGAAATATCAATAGATTAAGGAAGTGCTATGAAAATTAAAAGAAATGATGCTACTTCTGACATATGGTGCTGAGGCTTGGGTTACAAAACTACAGGGTTAAAGTAAATTACAAGCTATGGAAATAAAACAAACAGCAATAGTGTGAATAACTTAATTGTAACAAGGGAGTGAATGACAGGCTGTTGCAATTAAATGCCTGTACAGGCTGAATGTTAGTCCCAGTGTAATAAACATCTCTCTAGATCATAAATATATGAAATAACATCAATTTTTGGTGTAATTTCCCCAAAGTGTGGAATAGAGTATCATTTTTAAAGGCAGATTTTTGTGTTTTTACACTTTTGTTGTAGTTATATATTTCATCCTATGTCATTAGCAAGCAGTTTTTGGATGGTGGTGATAGTCATTTCAAATCAGTGATCCAATAAAGTATCTTGGTAAATAATTTTACTATATCAGAGCAGTGTGGATTTTTATTAGATAGATCTTTTGATGATCTGATCACCCGATAAACAGCAACTTGAAACCTCCATCTGAACTGTTTTTGTTCACATACTTAGATAGAAGCAATTTCCATTACTGCTGATAATATACTTTTTTTTCGATGTCTGTCATTTTTATGTAGTTCTGATAAGATGTGCTGGTTACCTTATAGTAATAGTTTAGATTTTATTCTGTTAGCATTTGTTTGTTTTCATTTGATCATAATTAGAGGCATTTATGGCCTTAATCACATCATTCTTAGTTTTGTTTTGTATTTTTTTTTATATATTGCTAATTGTTTTTGTTTAATTTGACATTTTATAGTTGCTAGATTGTTTTGTAGTTTGTTTGCACTCAAACATTTTGTACCTGTTTTTTGCACGCAAACAGAAGTTGTTGAGATAAGGTGACTACTTATGTTAGGTTTGTGAACCCTAATAAAAAAAAAGTTAAGTATATTATTCAAAATTGTGCTGGGATAAATTAAAAAATTCCAACTGAAAAAATATACATATTATTATCCAGCAACCTGGGAAAATAAGGTCTTGAAAAGTGATTGTGCAGCATTTTTCCAAATTTCCTGTAGCAAAGGATTTCTATTGAATGTGAAATTGCATTAAATTAAAATCAGAAAAATCATTAACAATAAATTTATTTCTTCCATCAACTTTTTTGTTTGAATGGTTTTCATTGTGCTTTAAAACTGATACTGGATTAGTTACGTGTACAGTACATGTAATTTTTGCAGTTATTTTATTTATATTGAAAGATTTTTATGCAGTTATAAAATTGCAATTTATTTCATTTGTTTTTTAGTATTGAATTAAGTTTATGACATTTTCCCTTTAAATTGAATCTCATTCTGAAAACGTTTTCCACCAATAAAATAATAGTCATATTTTTGATGCTATATATAATGTATTTTTGAATAAAACATATAAACATAAGATTTCTTTATTCCATTTATTTTTTTTTTGTATTAGACTGTGAAAATCTGTAATGCAATTTTACAATAGTATAGGAGGACTCTGCTAAATGTACAATTCTGATTTACTACTCTAGTTGAATTTTTTCTGCAGAAACCAATTTTGTTGGCTTTAACTTTTTCCATGAAATGAAAATGAAGTCAAGTTGCTGCAAAAGAACCTAAATTTTTAAATGGTTTTAAAATTTAAAATTTTTGGTTGGTATTTTAAGGTTTTCTTATTTAATAAAATTAATTTTGCTTTCAGGGCACTGCTGCTCTCAATGGAATAGAGCAACCACCTCTTCAATTGCACTCATCATATAATTCAGTTAAATGTGTAATGGGGTCGAATTCAGATACCAAAAGTATGTATTGACTTACTTTAGTCTTTCTTAAAAAATTTTTCATTAATATGTTGATAATAAGTATCAATGAATTACTTATTGCTTTTTAAGATTAAATATTAAGAAATATTCAATTTTTAGAATAATTAATAAAGAATTCTGTTGGTGTAAGTTATTTTGTTAATTAAAATATTAAAAAATTTTGGTAACTGAGAGTGAAAATGCCTAAGCATTTAAAAACTTGTTTTCTTCTTTTAGCATTATAATAATGATAATTGATCATAATATAATAATATAATTTTCAAAATTTTAAATATACTAAATCTTTAAAATTGACATTAAAATTTAATTAGATCAAATTAAGTTATATTTTTAAGTACATTTTGAAATCACAAAAACGTTATGCAGAGTTATTCAAATTTAATTCATACTACTTATTTATCAATTCCCTTTAGATCTGTAGTAATTTATTTACGTTGTGTTGTGTTTGTATATTAAAAATTAAGAAGCAGTTAAATTTTATATAAGTAATATAAAACATCGATTTACTAATAATTAGCATTCAAATTTTATTAAGCTGATCAGTAAAAATGTTATTTAAATATTTCGTCAGAGAAAAGAATATTTTTTTTAATGAACAGAGAATAATATTCTGTAGAAACTTAGGTTTCCCGACTAGTACAATATGAGTATCGCCTTTCAGGTTTTTCATCCTATTTGGTTTTTATATGACTTAAAAATGTACTCGCAGTGTTTAGTTAATTACATAGGTAAGGTAGCATTTTCTGTTGGCTTTCCCAGTTTATTTCAATTAATGTTTGTTTCTGTAAGATCTAAGTCATATTTGTGAACAGGTGACATTAATATTAATCAGTGAACATTATGTAGAACTACCAAATCTGTAGGTTAAAGGTGTTTTCGATTTACAGATCATGCTGAAAGTCGGTTAAGGGCCACCACATTCCATATTTAATTTGTATGTGTGTGTTGCAAATTAAACTTGTATAAAAACTGTGCAGGTGAAGCATAAAATATGAAAATAGTTCAGTGCTTCAGACGCATTTCATTGATAATTATTCTACTTGATTTTGGACAAGCTAAATTCATTGAGGAACTGAGTCTTGGATTTGTCTATAACTATATTTGTTGCTTGCATTTTATTGGTAAGGGATGTGCAATTTTGGTACCCAGTTAACCACAAATTTATGTCATAATATATTCAGCTGTGTAGAAATTCAGTTTGGAAGGTCAAAATACAAAGTTCATGTTTCCATAGCCTAACAGATTGTATTTATTAAGAAAAATTATTCATGTTTCAAAAGCCATGGCCACTTTTTGGTATGCTTATAGTCTTTTTGTTATTTTTTTTGCACTGAGATTTATTTTTAAAATGGTTTCGCTGACAACTTAATCTGTTTTAAATTTATTTGTAGGCAGATAACGATTTGCAAAACTCACTGTTAGATTTTTTCAAGAATAATGAAAATAAAACGATTGTTTTTAATATGATAATAAAAATGTTTGCTTGGATGGTGCTCTGACCCCCTCAAACCACCTAAGTAAGAGAAACAATTTTGTTTTTAGTGCAGTTTTGCAAAATCATGTACATCATAAACTGAATAATCCTGATATGCTTACTCCCATGTCAGACTACTATCTAAGGCTGGATCGGCCACCTACTGTGTTTTTTCCGTTTTTCTAACCTACAGTTGCTTCCAGATATTTTCAGTACAGAAAACATTTGAATGTTGCTAAGGCTTCCTCAGGCTGAAGATCAGATGACTTCTTATTGGATTTGTGTATATGATATCAGTAATAATATCAGATATCCATATTTGGTTTCTTGTCTGTGCAACTGTACAATTGCCATTTACATGCTGAGTTTCTCCTTGCCTTCAAAGAGTGAACTGATACTTATACCATTCTGCTCCACATTTTCATTTATAAGTTCAATTTTTCTGAGACATCATTTTTCAACTATTATTAACTCTTCTAAAATATAAATCTGATCGATTACTGTATTACCTGTTCTGTCCTTCAAATTATTCAAACATTTTTTCACTTTCAAACCCTTAAAGGTTTGAAGACAGGAAATTGTTAGATGAGAATGGATTACTAAGTAAGTAGATGGTTTTCCTGTTCAAACCCCAAATTGTTCCAAACTATCTGACTGTCTTCTATTTATATACAAGAGAATTTTGCTGGTAAAAGAGATCTCCCAACTTCCTGGACACTTTTTTTCAGTGATTGCTCTAATTGATGTAGCAATTTAAAGTAATATTCTGATCTAGTTGATCCTTCATAAGACAAAAACATACCCTTTCTTATCCTAAAATAGATCTTCAAAAAACAGAAAAAAGAAACAACTTGTCACCACTCCTAAGATTGTTGTTGTTTCATATGGATTTTAATGAACCATTTAGTAAAAAATAAGTTAACCTCTAGTTATAAAAAATATTGCAAGATTGTTACTCTCTTTCTTTTCAACATTCATGCTTTTTTGCAGCTATTTTTTTCAGCAGTTATCTTGCTGCATTTCCAGTCGTGAAATATATGTCAAAAGATAAATACAATAATAATTTTTCACTTAAAATTCACATCATACACTAATAGATTTCCTTTAGAGTATTTCTTAAGGTACAGTAACATTATGTGATTTAGAGTTCAACCCTTGAAAATTGTTTATTAACATATTTTCTTTATGAATTAAAAATATATTATTTTTAAATTGATTAAAAAATAATATATATAAAATTTATCAATATAATGAACAAAGAAATTGGCACTTTTTAGCACCTCCTTATACTGCATGTCGATGTTTGTACTTCTGTGAATTCTCAAGACTATTTTTAAGAATTATCTTCAAAGGTAACATTTCCATATGTTCTATACGAGGCATATTCATAAAGTAAGGGCCGTTTGGTTATTAAAAAACATTAACTCGTGAAAAAAGGTTTTTACTTAGATTTAGTTAACTACATATCTACTTCACTTTTCCACATAATCTACATTCAGTTCTAAGCACTTCTCGTAGCACTAGTTCTTTAAACCCTCTGCTTAAATATTCGCCACCTGGGAATTGAACCAATTGGCAATGACAGTCTTGAGTTCCTCATCGTTTTCAAACCATTGTTCACCAAGCCACTTTCTCAAATGCAAGAAGAGAAAGTAGTCACTAGGTACAAGGTCGGGACTATATGGAGGTTGGTCAAAAAGTTCCCAACGAAGATCTTGAATCTTCTTGGTTAAGACAGCAGTGAAAGGATGCACATTGTCTTGAAGGAGGTTTAAGCCGAACAACAGTTTCCAATATTGTTAATTTTGGATCTCACATGTCAGTTTGGTAAGTGTTTTGCTGTACATGACAGCTGTAATTGTTGATCCATGTTCCATGAAATCAACCAAAATGACGCTCTTTTCATCACAGAAAATGGTAGCCATCATTTTTCAACTGGATTGCTTAAACTTTTTTGGTTTTGGGGAACTTGATTGGCACCACTACATTGACTGTTGTTTTGATTCTGTGGTGGTATAGGATATCCACATCTCATCGCTTGTAACAGTATGGGAAAACAAACGATCTCCATTTTGTCTATACTGGTCCAAAAATGCTTGTCCACTGCACATTCTTTCCTCATTTTGTTGGTTGAGTATTTTTTTTTGGTACAACCCTTGCACACAATTAGTGATATCCGAGCTTTTCTGTGATAGTCGTGTGGTTAGAGGTGCATCCAGCATGCAGAAATTCATCAGCCACAGCACTTAGCATCAATCTCTGATCACATCGCAGTTTTTCGTTTGCTTGCTCAATGATTTCATCAGTCTGAATACTGGGCCTGTCATTCTGCTCTTCGTCATGCACATTTGTGCAGTCATTTTTAGTCTCCACACCATTATCTAACCTTTCCTTCACTCATTACTGTAGTTCCTCATTACTAGGCACAAGTTCCGATGAATCTCAGCAGCTGAAGATCCTTTTACTCAAAAATCAAATCACAGCATGCACTTCACAACTGGTAGGAGAAACTATTGTTGCGGACATTGTGATCTGTATTCACTGGCTGGCAAACGATTATTGCTTTAGTGGCTTCTTAAATAGCCAATAGATGGCTCTGCATTTGTGAAAGTTCAGACCCACTAATATTTAAGTATAAACCAGCAATGGTCCTTACTTAATGAATATGCTTTATATATGTTGTATGTGAAATAAAAGTCGCTCATGAAAGTAGCAAACAAAACTATTTTTAAATAACAGTAATCCATACCATGATTAATTAGGAAAGTGAGGAATAAGGTGGATTCCTATCATGTTCTTCATTGAGTTGACATACTATTACTATATATGTATGCCAAGTCCACCAAAATGTAGATTTTATGTCTTTGACACCTAGTCTCCCTCTTCATTGCAGCAATGAACTGTGTAGTTAAAAGTCACCTTCACAAAAATCTACTTGTGACTAGTACTTTTTGTACCTTGAGCACTTTACTTGTGTCTCAACCATGAGAAAAACTTTTCCGGGTGTTAAAACAAAAAAAATCCCTTTTGGCATGCTGGAAGACGAAGGTAGATTTCACCAGGGCAAAATAGGGGTAGGCAAACTTGGATTTATGAGCTCATATTAAACATTACTTTCTGTGTTTTACAGACACTATGTTTTGTCATTACACTCTAAGCTATTGATAAATATATCAGTAATTTAATAGTTTGAAGAATTATTTCTGATCGTAGTTGGTAAAGCCCCTTGTGTGTAAATGCTGTAAATCGATTAATGAGAAGACAAACACTTTTAATTCACTCAATACGACAATGGTTTTATATGTAAAAAAATTTTACTTGTTTAGCATATGGGAAGCCTCATATTCTTACAATTCCAACAATATTTTGGTCATCCCTTGACGTAACAGTTGGTTATATCAAAAATTGTTACAGACAAAAGTTTTAGGTAATATTTTGAGGATTAACATAATATTTAAACGGATTCGATCCTGTGCCTATTAAGGGAGCTATGATTTTTGTTGTCCTTGAAATCCCATTTTTTCTACCCCTTGGGTCAGTAGTTTGTGCTATCTAAACATTTTACTTAGATAAGTTTTAGGCCCTAATTTAGAGAATAATAGCAACTTTAAACGGATTTGATATGTTCCAATTTTCCCCATTAATGAACTCGACTGAGATATTGGGTTATTATATTTTATGTATTTATTTGAAAGTGATTGGTACAAAATTACAGCAGTTATCATGTCCACAATATAGTGAAATATATGTATATGTATATATATATATATATATATATATATATAAATGTATTTATAAACATTTGTACTGACAGTGGTTTTGGGGTCTAGGAGATGTGAGATGCAAAGATTGTCAAAATTTTCCAGAAGTCAGATCATGTAGCTATTACAATAATACCTAATAATACATCCACTTATGTCAAGAAAAAAGATTATACCATGCTGTAATCATTCAGGGATTTCATGTGAGTTCTTATTTGTATGGTGAACTTCGATAGTAATACGTATATTTTTTGCTGTAATAGTTAACAGCAGTACCATAGTTTATTCTCTTCTATTGAAGAGAATAATTACTTATTAGTAATTATGTCTGAATTTATAGATATTCAGTATGATGATGTGTTTTTTCTCTGACAGTAATCTTATTCTTACGCGGTGGTTATATAAATGGTAGATTTAAAATTCTAAAAACATTTGTTACAGGAATATAGCCAGGAGTTTTTGTAGGTTTAGTGTGAAATTCCATTCTATCCTTTTAGGTATATAATAGAAATAAATTTATTTATTTAAAAATTAAAAAATAATCCAGATTATTTTACTTCCTTGTATTTAATATGTTGTAGTAGGCATATTTTGTCATTATTCTTGTTTCTAGCTGAAAAAATGGTCAGGCTTATTCTGAAAATGCATTGTTTTCAGAATAGATTAGTAATTTTTCAGTTTGTTTCCCCTCCTGTCTATATCCTGGATTTATTATGCATTATAATATGATTTTTTTTTTTTAATCATATGTATAAATGTATGTTCTTAACTGATATTTCATATAGTTTTTTTTTTTTTTTATAAATACATTTTTACTGATCCTCCTTTTTTGAGATATTATATGATTTTATATTGTGATTTTCATGAATTGTCATTAATATAACATAAATAGTTACATTACTGATTTGTTTCTTAAGATTAATGATTTGTTTTTCTTGAGTAAAACTATAATTTAAAAAACAGTGTTAATTTATTTATTTTTGGTTGTTTAAAGAGTGCATTTACTGAAAAAATGTAGTGTACAGGCATTATGTTAAATGGTTAGTTAGTATTTTAGACGTTACAAATTAAAATGGTTTCAGTGGCAGTTTCGGGTGCGGCTGAGAGCACTACAATGCTCTACCCAGTCCAGCACGTCAGCTTCTTATCAATTCCCCCCCAGCCGATACCTCCAGGCCTAGGTGAGCTTCATGCTGACTCAATGCATGTATGGTGTTGGAGTTACCAAATGTTCTTGTTCATTATTCTTTTACCTAAGTTTAACAATTTTTTTTATCTAGTAAATTTTATTTAACGCTAGCTTTTTTTAACATAAATATTTAATTTTGTAAGATAGCTTTACTACTGTTATTACTATTGCATTAATATTGTCGGTAATAGAATATACATATTTATTTATGCATTATTAGTTAGTTGGCTTTTTTCACACACTTTTCTATAATGTTTTTTCCAAAGAGCTTGGCTACTTAAAGGTCAGTTTTCAGTATTCTATTTTTTTAAAAAGTTATTTAATAAGTAATATTTTTAGTCACTGACTATACATTTAATTGATTATTTTATAATTAAAATTAATAATTATCACAGTGTTCATCTGATAAATCTGTTATTTTTTATTTTAATAATTAGTAGTGCTTTCCTATTACCTCTTTAAATAAGCTTC
Organism: Zanna intricata; assembly: GCA_010016005.3. NCBI lineage: Eukaryota > Metazoa > Arthropoda > Insecta > Hemiptera > Fulgoridae > Zanna > Zanna intricata. Next base: position 11,222 of record JAAAKQ030044829.1, read on the forward strand.
AAAAATGTCAATGTTAAGATTCATTGAAATTTAGAGTAAAGTATAGAAAAAATCTATTGTGTTCAACACCGTTGATTTTAAATAAGATAAGAAGGGAATAATCCATCTAAATTTCAATAAGATTGTTTTTTATATAAAAAAAAAGGTGCATTTAGCTTTGAACACAGTAGGAGACATCCATCTGAAAACTGAAAAATGTAGAAAATTGTTTATACTCAATTTCTATGATTTGAATAGAGTTTTTAATTCTGAAAAATTACCTTTTTATAAGATTTACATTTTTTAGAATGATCTTTATATAAAGTGAATTGCATGTCACATTTATTTATTGCCACAATTTATCATGTGGATCATCTCTGCTGGCACAACTGTGTGATAGATTTGATTGCCAACCTTATTTTTCTGCATTTGTCAGATCGTGAGGTCTTGTTAACCATATATTTCTTCAGGTTTTGAAAATCAAATGAACTTATAAATAAAATAAACGTTTCCACTTTTAAAAGAACTCCTATGACTGAATCTTTTGTATTACAGTCACGCTGCTTGGGTTTTTCGCAGTTTACAAATTTTAGTCATGTTTTTATTGTTTTTTTTTTCTTTTGTTTAACTATGTTTGTTTTTGTGTTTTATTTGCTATGAAAATTCATGTGGTTTATTAAATTAAATCCATTTAGTTGTTTTATTTCTCTTACCAGATGTTTCTATTGCTTGTAGATAAATCTACAGTCTTGTTCTAGCTCTCTGAGTATGTTACCATATAAGTATAAAATTTTTGAATAACAAGAGTAGTGTAGTTTTAACTTCATTACTTATTAAAATCTTGCACCGCACTTCTTTCATTACTGGGTACAGAAACAAAAAGAAAGAAATCAACTAGAAATTATTGAAGCACCTTCAAATCCTGTCCTAATGATTTGACCACAATTATCCTGCTATTTATTACATAATGGTCTGCTCCTCTTTGGGTTATAGCTTCAATTTTCGTAACATATAAATATAATATGTAAATAATGAAAGTTCAGCTTACCAACAGTTATAAAATATTTAAATATATTCTAGCACTATCGGACCTTAATCCACCCTCAGGAATATCCATATAATTAAGTGTAAAAACTTTAAAACTATTCAGTTAAAATAATATAAAACAGAATTAAATGAAATAAAGTAAACCAAAATTTTATATACACAAGGTGTAATCAAAAAATATGTTGAATTATATTATAAAAAACAAAGTAAAAAAGTTACCTTAAATATGAATTAATCTCCTTCGAAGTACTACCCTTGGCTAGCAATACACTTATCCCAACGTTGAATCCACGACTGGAAGCATTTCTGGAAGGCTTCTTTTGGAATAGCTTTCAGCTGCTCTGTCAGGATGCTTTCTCAATGTCAGGAATGGTGTCAAATCGTTTTCCTTTTAGCACATTTTTTATTTTCGGGAAGAGCCAGAAGTTGCATGGTGCTAAATCTGGTGAGTAAAGTGGTGGATGTGAACAGACAAGAAGACTTTAAGCGGCCAAAAACTCACGAATCAAAAGTGACTTAAGGCATGGCGCATTGTCATGATGAAGAAGAAAGCCGTTGGCCCATTTTTTAGGTCTCTTTCTTTTCACATCGTTTCGCGAACGTTCCAGTATCCTCTTGTAAAATTCGGAGTTTACAGTTGTTCCACTTGGAACAGATTCTGATCACACTATGCCCTCAGAATTAAAAAAAAAAAAACAATGAGCATGACCTTGATGGTCGACTTTGACTTTTTAGGGCGAGGTGACTTACTGGTTTTCCTTTGAGAACTCAGAATTTTTGTCTCAAGGTCATTACCATAGACCCAACTTTCTTCCCCAGTAACAATTTTGGCCATGAAGTCACTTTTTTCAACCTAAAACAAAACTTATGTTAATGCGTTGTTCAAGATCCATGTTTCATGACGGACGCTGCAAACACGACCTCACTGTGGCGGCTATAGAAGCAGACTGACAAGCCAGAGCGTGTTCAAACTTGTCACTGCCTGTCTCAACACATGAGCGTATGAGACATACTAGTTGAAATAGATGCAGCATAAGTAATTGCTGCTATAAAAATTCATTCACCGTATTTTTTGATCACACCTCGTACTGATAGTCATTGTATTAAAAGTAAGTTGTACATTAAAGTAAAAACATATCCTGTCAGTAAAAGAATCACAATTGTTATGGTAATTTGAAATGAAAACAGTTTGGCCAACTAAATAATCATTAATTATTGTTTATAATTTGTTTAAATAGAATGATGTTTTTAAATAATTTAATTTGTTCGTATTTGTTATTATTTAAATAAACGTAAAATTTCTCTAAAATATTACTTTTATAAGAATCATTAGTACATTCTAATGCATGAATAAAATCTTTTGGATTATAATTATGCTTTTATTCCAAAATATGATTGACGAAATTACAACAGTCTTTATTTTCTTTATTTATACAGTTAATATGTTCTTTGATTCTAACTGAAAATGATTGATTAGTCATACCATGTTTTAAATCACATTTAAAACATTACATCACATAATTTTAAACTATAACTCCTTGTTTGTCTAGATTTTATTTGTTATTGTGTGTTTATTCTTATTTTAGCAGGATCTTTATTATTTAGTTACTTGTTATATATGCTGTTTTTATTTCAAATGATTTAAATATATTATTAAATTTTCTATATTATATTTAATTTTAACATATTATTTTTCGGTAGTTTTATTTTACCTTTTATATTTATTTTATTTTCTAGTTTGTTGTATAATTTGTTTACTAGATTTTTATTATATTTTTTATAGCAATATATTTAATTCATTATTTAGTTTTATACTATCATCTTTTAAATAATTTATTGCCGTATAAATTAAATAATTAAAAGTTGCTATTTTTTGATTCCAAGGATGAAAATAGTTAAAGTATACTATAGTATCTTGTGTAGTTTGTTTTCTGCATATTTCTATGTCAGATTTATTATTGTTATTTTCCCAGTTTAAAGTAAATTTATTATTATCATCTAAAGGTCCAAAGACACTAGAATATATTTCAACATTTTATAATTGTTGGTAAGTTGAACCGTTTTTCATTTATATATTATGTCTTCAGACTTTACATGCTGCGATTGGAGTTCAAATTACCATTTGATAGAAATTTGAGTGAACATAAGATTTTTTTACATTTCGCAAACATGGAAATAATTATATATAATTGATCAGGAAAATCTGAACCGATGAATCACCCAATCTAAAGATTTAATTGAGGTCACCTCTGGAGATTCTAATTTGTCTCAGGGTGGTATTATTTTATCCATTATAATGATGACTTTTTTTCCCTGCAATTGATGAAATATTAGTTTGATTTCAGAGTTAGTTTAAACTTAAACATTTCTCTTTTGAAAAGTTATTAAGCTCAGATTCTCAAAAATATTTATTAAGTATATCATACATTTACTTTATTCTAAGACAAAAAAAAAATTATAAAAATAAAAAGTGCTAAATTTATGTTATGGAAATATAATTTTATAATATTTTTCTTCATTATTTGACTCGCATAAAAAAATAGTATGAAAATATAAATAATACACTTTCAGACATAAATAATATGAACTAATATGTTTTGTTTATTTTATTTTGATGTTGCAGCTTAAAAGTTAAAATTTAAAAAAATAAGCTGTAAGAAAAAAAACAAATATGAAGTTACCGTCACAAAACCCTGTTTCATGTTTAGTCTACGTACAACATTTAAATGTAAAATAAGTATATATTTTGAAAAAAAATCTTTGAAAAAGTGAATTACACTCTCTGTATAAAGATAGATATTAATTAAATATTTGTTAAAGTATTAACAATTCACACCTACGATCCTGGGTAAGATGGTAGGCTGCAGCACTTACCTTACAATTTCATGGTTCCTCAACATCTTGTACATTTCATATCACAGCATCTTGGACATTAAAAGTATGAATTAGGATAAAGTGTTATGGGTTGAAGTTAATTTATTAACCATTTCCCTTACATCATCAAAATTAAACAATGTTAATTGAGTTTAACTCCATGCTGTTGGTAAATTTATTAATTATTATTATCTTTTATGACCGCATAGGATCACTTTAGTCAGTCTGTTATCCAAGTCTGATGGACTGTTTGGGCTTTACAGTCCTCCCAGTACTTTTTCATATGTTAATAAGGCCCATTTGCTTCAGTTCCTCTCTTATTTCTCTGGTCCATTCGCATCCTGTCTGGGTGTTTTTTTTTTATTTGAGTTATTTTTTTAGTAGTACTGTACTAGCTGTTTAAGAAGCCTTGAATCTTGCATCCTCATAATATGTCCAAAGAATCCTAGTCTCCTCCTACACACCTCCTAGTGATGGATTTAACTCTTTGTACACAACTTTGTCGGGCACAATCCACCACTACCTGCCTCTCTGATACTTTTTATTGATGCAGGTTCTTCCAGTTCTTCTTTTGATTTTCTGGAAACTGTCTGGCTTTGATTGTTTGTTCAGGTGGAAGAGTATTTCTGCTGCATATGTGGCTTCTGGTTTTATAACTGTGTGTGTTGTATCTCATTTTTGCATTTATTGATAGGCATTTTTTATTATAACTATACTAGGTTAATTTTTTTTTTCAGGTTTTTTTTTTTAGATGAGGTTTTGTCATGCAGGTTGATTGTTACTGTTTCTCTGAGGTATTAAATTTGATTACTGTTTTGATTTTATTACTTTTTATGTTTACTTCTTTTAATCATGTTGGTTTTCCCAACTCT
>JAAAKQ030044841.1:0-16537 GCA_010016005.3 Zanna intricata
TTGACAACATATACATTCAATCTCGTATTGTTATTTTTAAAGCTATATCGACTTTAACAAAAGTTGACAGAACATTCTAAAAATATTATTTTAAATTTAACTAAAATAAATATTTAAAATCTGCTTATGCAGTGATAGTATCAGATTAATATATAATAATTAGATAAGCTAATACACCATGATGTTAGTTTATACATTTTACTTTAAATTTTACGCCCCACTATTGTATCATTCATTAGCAAGTATGCTCTTCCTAATAACCTTTCTTCCAAGCAGAAAAGGAACTGGTTTTCTAAAAAAAAAAAAACTTACATCATTTCGTATTTTGAATCCTTTGAAATTCTGCCTAAGCTTTTCGTAAAGTTTTGTGATAGTATCTGTAAGGAATAAAGCAGCTTTCAGACTGATGATCTGTACAAACAAATCTTTTAAAAATGAACTGATTTAGCCGAATTTTTTTCCTATACTAATATACTATTTGAAATCAAATATAAAAAAAACTGTTTTATATGATAGACACAATTGCGACTCAGTAGTTAAACTTTTCATATATATATATATATTTTTTTTTTAGCTCCCTCCGGAACCACTGTTAAGGTATATTTTCAGAGGATGAGATGAATGAATTGTAGCGTGTGTGAAAAATGCCATGACTGACCGGGATTCAAACCCGGGACCTACGTATGAAAGGCCGAGACGCTACCACTCGGCCACGAAGTCGGCGGACTCTTCATATTTAATAAAAGTTAAAAGGAAAACAATGAGATTAATCATGAATCCCGAGTTAAACAGTAAATGATTATATTTAACAGGTTCTCTAAAATCTACGCTTCAAAATTTAAAAATAAATTACAGACTGTAGAAATATGTAAAGATATTTTTATTATTATTATTATGCCACTGGAAACACTAAATTTACTTTTTGAATTGCGTTCCTCTAGTTAAATATTCAATCATACTTTTTTATGCGTTTATGAAGTGTAAAAATTTAAATAATTTTTCACTAGAGCAACAAAACTAGAGTAAAACATAAGTAAAGAAGTATTAAATGGGTTTCTTCTGAAAGGCAGTCTGAAAAAGTGATTATGTCAGAAGTAGGTTTAATCAAAAGCAGATAAATCACTTACGGCCTCCGTGGCCGAGTGGTAGCGTCTCGGTCTTTCATCCGGAGGTCCCGGGTTTGAATCCCGGTCAGGCATGGCATTTCTCATACACGCTACAATTCATTCATTTTCATCCTCTGATATAATACTTAATTGTGGTTCCGGAGGTTAAACAAATCAAAAAAAAAAAAAAGAAAAGAAGATAAATCACTTACAGCCCACCTGGTCTAGTAGTTAACACGACATCGCAAATCAGCTGATTTTGAAGTCGAGAGTTCTAAGGTTCAAATCCTAGTAAAAGATAGTTATTTTTATACGGATTTGAATACTAGATCGTTGATACCGGTGTTCTTTGGTGGTTAGGTTTCAATTAACGACACTTTTAAGGAGTGGTCGACCTGAGATTGTACAATATTACACTTAATTCACATTCATACACACCATCCTCATTCATCCTCTGAAAAAATACCTTACGCTAGTTCCGGAGGCTAAACAGATAAAGAAATAGATCACTTATAGACCAGTTTAGCGATGTAAACTGCTCCTACACAGATTTCCCTACCTCAAAAAAAAAACAGCAATTGCTAATTTGAACAGAAAACATCATAAAAAACCATTACACATACATTTATTTGCCTAATAACAAGAAACCTTCATGCAAAATAAATAATTTTAAAAAAGAATCAGAAAATTTGTATAGCTGAAACAGTAATACAAACACACTAATAGACATAATGCCAAAAGGTTTTTGCTGAAACACACTGTTTTTGAAAAAAATAGTATGCACCCTCTTTTTCATGGTTTCGACATTATTTTTTTATATAACCCCTTATTGGTTTTTAATCAATAATCAAGGTAATATTTGCTTACCTTTTCTGAAGTATACTCGAGAAATCTCCTACCTACCGACTCGTGAAGTGAAAACAAATAGAGTAATATATAACGTATGTTGAAAAATGTAAAGAGTAAATGAAAAGTTTCCAAATTTTTTTTTTTATGGTTGTATCTTTGAATGTTTCAACGTCAATTGCAGTTTTTATCCGCTACTAAGAGGAAAAAACGTTTCGCAGATAGACAGTTGTCTATTTTTTATAGTTAAATAAAAAAACACTGATCTAATTTCGACGACAAACAAGGAAACACTTTTTTTTATTAAAACAAATAAAGGCTTCGTGTTATAATATTTTTAAAGAACGCTCCATTTTTCCAACAGCAAAAAAAAAAGAGTTGTAATCGAAACTTTTGAAACTTTAAAAAAAAACATCATAGATCCTAAGAGTCTATATAATTTACAAGAATTTTAAGTATTAATTTGTAGAGATTTCCGTTGCAGTCTTTCTTTTCTACTAAAAAAGATACTTTAAAGTCAGTGTAAAGGGGCATTCGCCCACACTCAACTATTTTTTTAATTTTATAAGATTGAATGAGTACACAAAAAATAAATATAATTTAACGTAATTTCTGAATTAGTTTACTGTTAAATAATTTTTTAGTTGGAATATTATTTGCTTAGCTTTTTATTGATCAAATAAATTTTACAATGAATACCACCAGTAGAATTAAAGTTATTACTAGTAACTAAACTACATCGTTGAATAAATGAGTTATTTCTACCTTTAAATGGAACAAATCTGCTAAAAAAATGTAAAAAAATAAAAACTTAATTGTATGGCAAAATTATTATTACACAGTGTACAACCAACCATGAAGGTGAACCAGAATGAAAACTAATAAAAATATATAATTTATTCCACATTAATTATGTTCAATAAAATAAAACTATAAAAAAAATGTTGTTCATTTTGTATGATAGTTACAATCAAGAAACCTAAGTACAAAAATTAAGCCAAAATTTACTAATATACCTGTGTTTATATTTAGCATTATATTCATTTATATGATAAAATGGTTCATCAAAAGATTCTATAAGCCAATACTTTCATTTCTTAGTACTTTGAGGATTTTCTTATTTTTCACAGTTATTTATTGTATATAAAAATCTATTCACTTAATGGTTTTCAATAGTTAAAAAAAAAAAAAACTGATAAAGTTTAAAATGTTGAAATGCATTTGCAATAGTCATAATACTAGAACTAAATAAAATAAAAAAACCGAAACCTAAAAAGATAAAAGTTACAACTTTTTCTACTGAACGTTTAAAAAAATCTCTTTCTCAGTTTCTGCACAAGAAGACTGACTTTCATTAATTTAATTTGGTTTTAATATTTTTTTAATCCGGGTTTAATATTGCTAACCATAGATATTGCAGATAAAAAAACGTCAACGTTCCAACTTCCATCATCATAATGAACCACGCTTCTAACTTCACCGCTCAAATTTTTTTGACATTAAATTGAGCGTAACTCAAACAATCTTCATAAAACCTTCACGTACACAGCTTCAGATAAAGTGATGCAGATATTTAAATTTCAATAAAATTTATATAATCCTCGTGTCAGGAAAAGATGCAGTAGATATAAATATTAATTCAGCATGTAAGAATTATATCTCAGTAGTTTAGACTAAATAATTCTAACACTTCCACATGCAAATACAACTAATTTTTTATGCATATAATAATGAACTGTAAGCTATCACTTGTCCGAAAGCATCGCATGCCGATGATAAGCAATTAAAATTTTGTAACAAATATTTTTTCCATTTTACTTGATGCAATTTCAATATAGCGGTAACGTATTTAAAATTTTTAAGATAAATAAATAATTTTATCACAATTTTCTCATTTTTTTAATTACAAATTAAGTTATTTAATTTTTATGTTAAAACTAAAGAAAAGTGTTTTTCTCCGATGGATTGCGCTTCATTAAATTAGAATCATCAATTGTTAGAAACAAAGTTTTGGAGATTTTCAAGCTACAACATTTCATTCATAGGATTACACGCGTGCGCGCGCACTTGTACATACACAGAAGTATATAAGGAACCCCATGTTAGGTGAATGGTATTTTCGTACTCCTTATAACTCAAAACGTAAAGAAAATTCATTCTCAATCCCACCATGCCACCGAAAGTAATAAAATTCTTTTCTTCCAAAAGTTGGTAAAAAACTGAATCTCTAGTAAAAATAGAACTACATGTGAAATTGATTTGAAAAGAGGATTTAACAAATATATACATTATAAAATTCCATAACAGTATCTTATATTAAAAACAATTATTATTTAGTCGGGGAAAAGAAAATCATTAAAATAAATTTTAATATTATTACTATTATGTATTTGATTAGTCAATAAATATAAGCTGTTAGATAATGGGCATAGACTGTTTTGGTCATTTTTTCCTATGAAAATGGAACCAATTCCATGCCTGACAGGAATTCGAACCCAGGACCTCCGGATGAAAGGCTGGAACCTTACCACTCCGCCATGGAGATTGGCAATATAAACATAATCACATATTAAAATGTAGTATCAATTTATTTTAAATAAATGATAATTATTTAGAGATTGAAGTAATAAAGAAAAAGAAAAATAAGTACATGATACAAATGAATAAATATGGTTTGAAAAATTGGTTTTATAAATTAAAAAAAGATATATTATGAGTAAACCCATTTTATTTTCGGTCGCAACGAAGGAGTGGGAGGGTGAAAATGAATTTTATATACGTTTCGTGGTACGAGGATTATGAAAATTCACTTAAATATATAGATTTATTTAAAGGCTATTCATAAAATTTTGTGGCTCGAAAATTACCAAAACTATTGGATCAATTTCATTAAAATTTAGATATGTTATAGTAGTTTAAATAAAGATATGCATATGAAAATTTTATGAATATTGGTTAAGTCGTTTTTGAGTTATGCTAAATTAAATGTCGAAAAGATTTGAGCGCTGCAAGTTACAAGCGTGATCTATTTTGATGCTCCAAGTTGAAAGTTGACGTTTCTTCATTTGCAGTATCTACTGTTTAAAGGTTAATTTTTTTTTATAAAACTTTAGATTAGAATCGGTCAATAATTTTTCAAAAGGAAATAAAATAACGAAAAATTAAGTCTTCTTGCGCAGAATTATACAAGAGTATTTGTTTTTTATTGTTTTTAGAATTTTGCTGAATTACTTTTATAAATTATATTTAAAGAAACAACAAATAAATATGATCATAATTAGGTTTCAATGTTATGAAGTACGTAGAGCGGGCTAATACTTCATAGTAATGTTACAGCTCTGAAAAGAATACCGACGAAGTTAATTAAAAAAAGAAAAAAAGGTGTACGCATAAAAATTAGTTCATACTTTCTCTACTCTACCTTTTATCGAGACGACGTTGACCATTAGTTAAGATCAGCCAAAATCATGTAAATATGTACTATTGTTTGAGTTAAGTTTCTATTAGATATTAGAACCATCTTTTTGCAGTTATACGCTAGGATATTCAAAATGTCGTTTCAATACTTTAAATGCATACGTAGTATCTCATTTTTTATAGATCAATTGCGCATCTCTTAAGATATGTAAAAAATGTAATTGGAAACTGAATCGTGTTTGTTACACACTAGTTTTAGCAAAATTATATAAACGGAATTCGTCATGTCTAGGTAGATTGGAAGAAAGAGTTATATATTAGTAATTTTACGTGAATTGAATTTTGTTAATTAAAATATATCATTCATATTTAAATATAATTTATAAAATCATAGTAAGGTATTATGTTCTTTTAAATGACGGTCGGCGATGATATTAATTTCAAATTTAAACTTTTGTACCGATATATTGAACGAAGTTGTTTAATAAAACTTCTATGTTGTCTTTGCGAACATCCTCAACGACTGGTGCTGCTTTTTTCATAGTGATATTACCTTTTTTTTCTCTAATTTTTTAACCTCCGGAACCCCAATTAAGTATATCTTCTCAGGGATTAAATAAATTAATTGTAGTGTGTGTGAAAAATGCCATACCTGACCGGGATTCGAACCCGGGACCTCCGGATGGAAGGCCGAGACGCTACCACTCGACCACGGAGGCAGGCTATAGTGATATTACCTGATACTACTCTTCCGGTTTCATTTTTTTATTAAGCAGAAAAATAATAAAAAAAGTGTCAAATAAGTGTGAGAGATTTTAATTTTATCTGGTTCTTTAATATATAATTTTGTACATTGTTTTTTTTTTTTCAAATTCAAAAAAGGACCACATTTTTAAACACTTGAATAGTGAAAAGAAAAATACATAAGAATATTTTATAGCCGGCCTTTCATCTGGAGGTCCCGGGTTCGAATCCCGGTCAGGCATGGATTTTTCACACACGCTACAATTCATTTATCTCATCCCTCAGAAGATATACTTAATTGTGGTTCCAGAGGTTAAACAAAAAAGAAAAAATATTGTATAACGTTTTTACTAAATAAACAGATACAATTTATTATTCTTAATTCATGGATGCCTTAAAAACTATTATCAGTTAATATCAGCTGTCGCCAGCATGAAGAATTTTTGGTAGCTCCAACAATCACTGACAATGGTAGTAAAATCTACTGAAAAAGTTTTATTATACAATTCTTATTCCATATACGAGTATTATATATATGACAGAGTTAAAATTCAGATTAACTTCATTAATAATATTTAATATTTGAGATCTTACAATTATTTTCGATTCTAGGATTTTCCTCTTTCATCATAAAATTATTTCCTGTAATTTTTTTTAATGATTTGAAGTTCATAAAACAAATTTAAATATAATCAATGTAAAGAAACGAATTCACTACAAGATTTTGTTATAGTTAAAATAAATATTTTCACGTTTCTGAAATAGCATTAAAAATACTAATAGAAATTTATTATCAACCCAACAAATTTTATTTCTAGAACAGAAAGCACAACTCTTAAATTTTAGTAACTGTTAAATCATTTTTTTTTTCTTTTTAATCAGCAATTGCTGTGATGTGAGTAACCAATAAATGTACATATAAAATACACTGTATAGATGTATGTGGAGTTTTTTTTTTTTCACACGGCAGGTCAGTGCTTTCACTATTTAATGCAGTTTGCCATTCGTCACCTTTTGTTTGGCAGTTAGCCAACAACAATCTCACATCTATGTTTTAGTCGTTTACATTACATACCCCTATCGCCAAAAAAATATACATGTTAAATAAAACCTATACATATATATAACCTACCAACATGACTATATAACATAGAAAGTATAAACCACAGTTTGATTTTAAATAAATTCTAACAAAAAAAAATCACGGTGTAGTGGATCCAGAGTTCCGGTCAGTACTTTTCAGGATAATATTTTTTTTTTCTATTTGAACGATAACTTGAATAAATATCATGAATTTCTATTACAGTCTGAATTTATTATTTTTCTAAAAACTACAAAAATTTTGGTCGTTTTATATAAATGTATAATGTCAGGAACTGTATAATTTCTAAAGAAACTATGTATGTGTATATTATATATATATATATATATATATATATAATTGTTACATTCCCGTGTAGCGCTATAACAGAGCTGTAGATTTAGAAGGGAAAGTGCTGTAATCGTTCAAATTTGGGCGGTTTTCACCCGATCTTGAAGTTTAGACACTTAAGGAACCCAAAAACCGGATTGAAATTTTCCGGATGTTCGTATGTACGTATATGTTCGGTGTTTTACATCTTATATCTCCAGAACTAATTTACCGATTTTGACCAAATTTGGTCAGATTACTTCCGTATATGAGGAGGAGGCATTGATGCCATTAAATTTTCAACTTAAAAGGTCAAGAGGTAGCGCAAGGTTACCCCTCAGTATCTCGGAGAGTTCACCTGATTAAGGTCTTATTTTTCTTAGTCACATTTGTTAAAGATAGAAACATAATAATATTTACAAAAAAATTGTTTTCAAAATCGTACTCCAACCCCAAAAAAATGCTCTAAACTAGTCGCTAACTGGGTATACTGTGTCAATATTACCTCCTGTCACCATAAAGGATGCTAATGTAGCACTGACATACAGTTGTAGAAAAATATTATCCTACCCTACTAAATGGCATTCGTATATGGGTCTGTCTGTGTGTCCGTCCCCCTTAGCTTAGCAACGAAATGTATCAATCCCTATCGAAAAATCCCGATTCGTTAGTACATGTCTCATGTCTTTATATGGTGATCAGGTGTATATTTGTTATATCATTATATATATCCCTTATATATCAATATATACGCGAAATACATATTAATAATATACTTTTACTTTCTTTTTCGAATTAAAAGAAGTATTGTAATCACGAAAAATTTCGGTTTTCAGATTTCAACGGAAATATCTATTCTTAACTGCAGTAATAAGCCCTCATTGAGAGCTTTTCAAACGTATATCATATCAAGTGATAATTATTTTCATTTTTTCCAGAATTATAGCCAAATAAAATTTTATTAATGAAATTTTGGATCTTACATGGGGAAGGCACTTCGGTTCGAATCAGACTTCATACCCTTTCTTTGTTTTTTAACTTTTTTTCAATCTAAATTTCTTGATTTATTAATAATTATTAACCTCTGATTGTAAAAAAATATATAATAAATAATAATTCAGTAATAACAATAAAAAAAAGAAAAATATTAGAAGTTATCAATAATATAAAATTTCATGTACTTTTAAAAATATGTATATGAGTTTTAATAGACGTACAAGCAAGTCATGTAGTATACATATCAGATTTTTTTATATATGCGATTGTTTTTCTTCATAAAATAATGAATTTTAACCAAAAAGTAGGGACCGGAATGTACCTATCACAAGTGGAAAATCCCGGTTCGTTAATTTCAATTTCTAATTTAACTCTAAGATCCTAGATCTTCCGTAGGGGTTGCCCTCGCGGGTAGCGAGGGCGGCGAGGGTGTATATGTGTGTGTTTAAGCCATGCATCAGAAAAAAGTCCGAGTGACAGAAAACTGAGTTGTCAAATTTTTCAAATAATTTTTAAGAAAAAAAAACCGGAAACTTTTAAACGTTTTCACTACATTTTAATTTTTTCAGGAAAATTTTTTTGTTTATTTTTTCTTCGAACATAATTAATTCTTATGCAAATTTATTAAAAATAAATAATTAAAATGTGTACTTAAATTTTTTTTTTTTAATTAAAAAAATTAAAATATTTATAAGAGAAAATAGCTTTTCACACTTTTTGAAAAAACCATCTGATTAATTTTTAAATCTTAATAAAATAACTTCTAGGATTTCAATAATACATGAATTAAAACAATAATTTACCACTAATATTATTTTCTAAGGAATTATATTTTTTTTAAATCCTTCTTATAAAATCAGACAGTTTTTTTTTATAAAATTTCTCGACCATAAAATTAAGTTTAATGTCGTTTCTAGGTTGAAGTTACGCTCAATATAAGATGATCAGAGTAAATCCTGATATAGCTCTTGTGATACTGTTTCGATTCATAGCGAGAATTTCATTACAAAAGGTATAGATTTTAATAGAAATTAAGATAAATTAAATTATAAGAAAAATTGAGATTTAATAGATATAAGTATTTAAAAATAATAAAATAATTAATGATGAAAAAAATATTTTTAAAATCTATATTTCTAAAAATATATTTATTTAATTATAACATTTTTTTTTTAATATATATATATATATATATATTTTGTTTAAAAATAATTTAAGTAATTCCTGTATAAAAAAAATCCTTACCCTTTGAGTTTGATATTAAAATATTCAGGCTTCTAACACCCGTCTAATTAAAATTTCCTCCTACTACAATCCATTTTATGCAGGTACTTTAAGAACAACTTTCCGTTACTGATAAATTTACGACTTACCTTAATTCATTTTATAAACAGACAATTTATATATGTCGTTTAGGAAGGAAATATCTTAAGATTTTAAGTAAATTTATTAGTAAAAAATTTGTTTACTTTTAAGTAACTATTGATGCAAAATAAAAATTACATATTCTTTTTTTAACATCAAGTAAACAGATAATTAATTCATTACTACTAGGTGTTTATGAAATCTAATTAACCACTAGAAATTTATTATAATGCTTAAACAAGTAACTTTGAAAAAAAATACTGTGCAAAAATTAGGCCAACTATTCATCAAAAAATTATTGAACGGTTAAAAAAAGAAATTAAACAAATTGAACTTTTAATTAACGAGCAAGATTGTAATTAAAATAAATAATTCAGCTGCTCTTTCCATTTATAAATTTTTATTGTTATAAATAGAATGCATAAACAGAGTAATGCAGTAAAACTTTGTAAGCTCGGTTGATAGATTCATAATATATCTCGTATTAATAGAAATA
Organism: Zanna intricata; assembly: GCA_010016005.3. Classification (NCBI taxonomy): domain Eukaryota; kingdom Metazoa; phylum Arthropoda; class Insecta; order Hemiptera; family Fulgoridae; genus Zanna; species Zanna intricata. Next base: position 10,382 of record JAAAKQ030044841.1, read on the forward strand.
TTTTTCGGTGGAAACGCACATGAAAATATATTTCCACTTACATAGGATATATTTACGAGTAAATAATTTTTTCAATGGAAAAAATCCATTCATTTTTAAAATATATTGGCATATTTTTCTGTTTTTCCTTTTTTAATACCAATTTTTTATTTGTGATGTAGATAGAGCAAGAGTTTTTCAGAGATTCTCTTAGTCTTACCAGGCAAAGCGTTCTGATCTGAATAAGTTATTTATTTAACTATCTTACTATGTAATATTTGATTATAAATAGATCGAATTTTAAGTGTTGCAGACAGATAAAGCTACACTTAGACTGTAGTCTAATGTCTTCAACACTTTACCCGGCCAATATACTATTATATTATAATTTAAAAAATATACATCTTAACCTGACGATTCATGGATGTAAATAAGTGTTGGTACACTCTATAAATAAAAATTGGATGCAGGTGCATATGTATCCCAGAATCATGAAAGCTTTCGGAATACCACACGACTCATTTAATATACAGATCATCAGTTTTATAACAGATAGTAAAATTGTCAACTAGAAAAAGTTAGAAACCTAAAACAGAATACTAACTAATAATCCGTAGCTAACAAAATATCTCGCGTATGGAAAAACCCAAAAAGCCGACAAAAAAATTATAATAGAGTCTTGGGATTGATTATTTATTCTTTTATAGTGAAAAAATAATCATACATAAAAAAAATTACCTAAGAGTTAAGACGTTTTATTTTTAAACTGGAAAAAAAAGTATTAGAGAATTCAAAAAATCTATATTTTTAAATGTGATCGGTTCCCTTACCTCCAGTATAGGATTTTTCTGGAGTCGCTTGCACTACTACTATGCCTAAGAACACACAATAAAAAAATTCGATTAAAAAATATGCTATAAATAAAAAGACATGTATTTTGGGAGAATTTTGGGGACAATTTTTATTTTTAATTGTAAGATAGGCATGCCACATATATACTGAACTTAATATAAAGTGGGATTATGTTTGCAAAATTTTGAGAAAATTGACAGAAAAGAAGTATCTTTACTTCTTTTCTGGTGGGGATAGGTAGTAACCTATCCCCACCTCTTGAAGATATTGACCCTCCCCGAAATTTTTACCAAAAACTGACCCGTATACACAAGTCTCTGTGCCAAATTTAATCAAAATCGTTTTATCCAGTGAAAAGTTATTAAGCTTTAAATACATCAAGAGACGTACGTATCCAAGAACATCACCTCGTATCTGGATTACCTCGGTTTTTTCATTACCTCCTATCTGGATCTGAATTTTCTTTGTGGTCTCTGGATCATGAAACGTTGGGAATTGCAAAATAACCTATTTTTTGCATGCTGTATTTTTTTTTACTGATTATTATACATTCCTTCTTGTATTAAAGCACTAGCGCTATGATGCCAGCGCTATGATGTAAAAACTGATACAACAAAAAATAAAAAATCATTGATCATCATCAGTTGACTAGAAGATTGTTAAAATAAATAGATACTACTTTTTTTATACAGTTATTCCTTTACTTTTAATTGTTTTGATTTTATTAATTTCATAAAATGTTACTGTCAGTTGAAAATATAAAATTATGTGCGTCCCAAACAATTTTGGTTCCCAAAACAAAATAAATAATTAAATTAACGAAAATACGTACTTATATATATATATATATATATATATATATGTACGTATTTATATATATATATATATACTTAAAAGGATACTAGATTGATAGTAGAATAAAAACATCGAGAGCAGAATAACAATCTAATGCAGTAATCGAAAGGTAGCAAGTTTGAGCTAGAGACAAACTGTTCTGAAATAGGTTTTACTATTTTGTTTTAACACAAACACCGCTACAGTATTCCTAAACCGCAACAAGTCACCACAGAATAAACACCACTGGGTATCTCCTCTCTGTTCAAATTCATTCTCATTTCACACCATTTAATCTAAACAAAGTCAGCAATTTTGGTCGTTATTCTAAATAAAATAGTAGTTGTAATCAAATGAAAATTAAATTAAAACTTGGTTAAATACATTTAAAATATTTATTTATTGTAAAATAGATTTGTTTAATAATATTTTGGGGAAAAAATACAAATAATTGATTGATACATTCCAAAAAAAAAACATAGATATTTTATGTTACAAGTATTTTTAAAAAAAGGTTTATATATAATATTTCTTATACAAATTCACTTTCAACATTTGCAAATTTGCAGCATTTGCAAAATTCACTTTCAGCATATACAAATTCAGCATTTGGAAAAATATAGTTAAAAGAAGAAACAGACTTATAAGCCACATATTAAGCCATCCTGGAATAATTTCTTTGATAAAGGTAGATGGAAAAATTGTGAAAGCATGAAACGGTTGGAATATGTAAAACAAATTTTTAGGGATATAGGATGCAGGAGGTATACCGAAATGAAAAGACTGACACTAGATAGAGAATCTTGAAGAGGTGCATCAAACCAATCAAATGACTGAAGACAAAAAAAAAATTCACTTTCGTATCCTTACAATTAAGAAACTGAATACACCGAAATTTGTTGATAAAAAATAAACTTATAATTTTAAACGGAAAGAACGTAAATGTATCCTAATTAACCGACACCGATTTAAAAATAGATTAGACAATTAATCAGAGATAGTTCTTTGAAATTTTTATTCGTAAATTTTATCTTTATTTTTTTAAATTTCTTTCAATTGTCAAACAACTGATAATTTGAGAAAAATATTTCATAGAATTTTTTTTCAATATTTTTTTGAACTAACTCCTTAAATTAAATTTCACAAAAAGAAATCAGAGAATTTCGTATTTAATCTTTAAATTGAAATCCAAAAATTATTTAACTATTATTCTATTTTCAATGTTATCAAATTATATTTTATTTAAAATTTATTCCTGAATAATTCAGGAATTCATAATCATTCATTAATTTAAAATTATCATACATTTTGAAAGTAAAATATATTTTTTTCTATACTTGCCTCGAAATATATACAACTCAATTTGACCTCCTTTTTTTTCTTTTTTTTTTTTAACCTCCGGAATCAAAGCTAAGTATGTCTTCAGAGGATGAGATGAATGAATTGCAGAGTGTGTACAACTCAATTTGTACCCCCCCCTTTTTTTTTTTTTTTTTTTTTTTTTTTTTTTTTAATTTAATTTAATCTCCGGAACCACCGTTAGGTATATCTTCAGAGGATGAGATGAATGATTTGTAGCGTGTATGAAAAAGCCATGCCTCACCGGGATTCAAACCCAGGACTTGCGGTTAAAAGGCCGAGACGCTACCACTCCGCCACGGAGGCCGGCAATTTGACCTCATTAATTCAGTAATAAGTTTACCGTTTCAATAATCATCTAAAAACGAGAGCGAAATCACTGCAAGTAAGTTTTTACATTTAATTCAGTAATAGAGTAATTTTATTATTCTATGTAATCTATGCAGTATCTAGATAATCACATTTCTCAGACGCAACTCCATAACGTTTTCTCTTACAGTTTTACGATCATTTTAGCTGCCGTTGATTTGATTACACGAATACGAACTACTACTGTTTTTTATATATAGAAATTTCATAAAAAAACAATGAACATATTATTAATTTACAAAAGTTACTCACGAAAAAACTGATAAAATCACAATCCCGTAAATTCATAACTTATAATCGCTACATAAAGATTGTCGCAAAATTATAAAAAGCATGCTAGATTAAATAATTAAATAAATGTTTGGCTCAGAAGTTGTTTTTGCCTTTTGTTAAATTTATATACTTATTAAATAACTTAAAAAATAGGACTTCTCAATTTAATTATTTTCATGTTATAATTCGAAAAACTTAGATAAAAACGTAAAAAAACAATACATATATTCCTGCATTATGAGTGCCTTAGTGCACGCTCAATAGTAGCAATCTGTTAATTTCTCTGCGTTCCTTATTACAATTTTAACAAAACTGAGGTTTTTCTAGTCTGTAGATTTTTTACAAACAATAAGTTTTTATATGACAGCTATTTACAGCATAGCGTAGCATAACATAGCATAGCATTTTTTATTTAATTTTTTTTTTTGTAGGCTTTTCAATAAATTTAATATGAGAAATAAAGCTGATTAAAAAACACCTCTTAAAAATTAAAAAATTTATATATTTCAATTCTTTTTTAAATTTTTAATTTTGAGATCAATAATAAACTACGAGTTAATAAATTATTGAAATTAATTAGTTTTAATTTGGTGCAGATTTTAAAAATTCGAAATTGGAAAAATTGCATATTTACTTTCCCACCTAGCGCTATAGCAGAATTATAGCTTAAAAATGGTAAATATTGTAATCGGCCCAATATGGACATATGCGATTTTCCCGGGATCTTGATATATTGACACCTAAACAATCCAAAAACTGAATGGAAATTATCCGAATGTTCGTATGTACGTTCGGTGTCGCCCTCTAAACCACCTTATATATCCAGATCTAGGCGACCGATTTTGACTAAACTTGCTGAAATTACTTCTATATAAGGGGCATTGATATTATAAAATTTTTAACTTAAAAAGTTAAGGGGTGAGGCTATAGAAAAAAGCCACCCTCAGTATCTCAAAATTTCTCCTAATTAATGGGGTTTTTTTAGGCACATTTGTTAACAATTAAAAAATAATATTTGCAAAAAAAAAAATGTTAACATAGTCGCATCCATACTCCAAAAAAATTTTTTAAATAAACTAGAGCATAAGTGGGTATACTGCGTCAATAGTACCCCCTCTTACCAGAAGAAGCGCTAGTGTAACACTGACGTACAGCTGATGTAGTCATCTTCTGTAACGTCACAGGTGAGCAGTAGAATTAAATAAATGAATAATATTTAAAGTTAAAAAAAATCTAACGTTGCCGCTAGTACCATCTCACCCGCGCAAATGAGATACGGTACGCGTGCACGCGCTTTAGTTAGAATCATTGAATTAAATAAATAAAAAATATTATATTAAATAACATGATAAATATTTAAATTAACTTGTGTGTATAAGCTGCACGTTAGAAAAAAGCCGCGTGACAACTTTGTCGGCCTCCGTGGTGCGAGTGGTAGCGTTTCGGCCTTTCATCCCGGAGGTCCCGGGTTCGAATCCCGGTCAGGCATGGCTTTTTCATACACGCTACAAATCATTCATCTCATCCTCTGAAGATATACCTAACGATGGTTCCGGAGGTTAAATAGAAAACAGAAAATAAAAATATAAAAACTGTGTTGTCAGCTTTTTTTTTTAATCTGTTATAAATATTTTTATAAACTTTTTTTTTTTTTTAATTAGGCGAAATTTAAATTTATTTTATAATATTTCTAGTCCACAAAAGTCAACAGGTTAGATATCTAGAAAATCTGTCAAATTTTATTCTAAGATTAAAAAAAATTGAGCAGGGATCTTCTCCATAAAAATGTAATAAATCATTTATTTTCTGCTTTTATTTTGTTTCATTTTTTTAATATTTTATACGTTATATTGTATTACATTTATGTTACAATATATTTATATTATATACGTTTTTTTTAATAATTTTAAAAGTAATTCTTAAAATATGATTTTTTTTTTTTTTTTTATTCTGTTATGTATTTATATTTCATATTTTATTATAACTTATTGTTTTTCTCTACAATAGAGTACAGAATATAAAAATAAAGTTTAAATAATTTTTTTTTTTAATTTGATATTAATATTATTAATGATGCATTCATAAAGAATATAATAATTACAAGATATTCTCAATAAGAGACACGGAAAATTGTGGCTACGTAAAAAATTTACCCTACCTAATTAAAAGTAATTTATTAAGTCCTGCTTTGTTGTAATAAAATACTTTATAAAAAATAAATGTTTAAACAAAATCATTTTTAAAATCTTATTGAATATTATTTATGTAATTTTCAGCTGTACGTTAAGTTTATTGTCAGTATTTTTATTATTATATTTTTTTAACGTTTATTTAAGAATTATTAAAGTGGTGAATAATTAAAAAAAAATAATTAAAAAAAAAAATTATTAGGTGAATAATCACCTAAAAATTTTTTTTTTGTCTTCAGTCATTTGACTGGTTTGATGCAGCTCTCCAAGATTCCCTATCCCGTGCCAGTCGTTTCATTTC
>JAAAKQ030044852.1:0-11529 GCA_010016005.3 Zanna intricata
AAGACGATACTTTATTCACATGCATACATATCATCCTCTGAAGTAATACCTTACGGTAATTCCGAGGGCTAAACAGATAAAGAGAGAGTGAAATTATATATGAGCTCATAGTGAATGATTCTTTTCCAAAATATAACGTTACATCTCCTACCAGGTACGTATTTTTCCTGAAGCCTCATTTTCTATACCTAGTTCCTACAAAACTGTTTCGGTTGTAAAAGGTGAAGTACAGAAAAAGTGTGAATAATAATTTTAGAAGTTTAATAAACAAACGGAAACAAATGGGAAATAAAAACACAAGATTATAACAGAGGAGGTAAATAAGGGAAAAAGTTTATCCCGTAATGGAATTAAACTTTCCAAAAAGGGTGAAGAATCTGCTTTTATTGAATGAGAAACAAATCAGAAAGATCAGTTGCTCACTGATCATTGAAAGACTTTAGAAGTTATTTACTTTTGACCAGAAAATAAAAAAAATATTCTCTTCAGAAGCCTTTGAACGAGATGGGAAAATTTACTTTTATTTATGGCATTTTTCTTACTAAGCATTTAAGTGTTATTTTCATGTTATCGATGTATTGTGGTAAAATGTGAAAAACTGAAACCCAGATAAGAGAAAAATAAAAGAAATGACACTTTATGTTGGCATTTATATTGTTTTATTGATTTCTTAAATCAATACATACAGATGGAAAAATATTTTTGTACAGAACTTTCTCAAAGTGTATAATTTTATTGATGTTGTTGGTTTTAGATGATTAGAAATCGCACATTATATTTCTTTATGGATTTTATCTAGAATAAGTAATAATTTTGAAATTTATAATTTAGAATAAAAAAAGTGTAACTATATTAAGCATCTTTTGTTTTTTGATTTACGACAAGGTAATAAGTAGTTCATACGCTGTTATAAAACAAGTGAACAAAGATGTTTATAAATGTATACCTAAAATGAATGTTAGGAAAAGAATCGGAAGATCTAAAAACTGATAATGGATTATAAATGATCTATAATTCGATGATAATGAAAATAAAGTTTTTTATTTCCATGAAAGTCCGTTTAGTTAGATTTTAAAATTAAAATTATTAAACATTATAAATGTTTTTTAAATCTAATCCGGAGCTAAGAAGTTGTGTGCTAAGTTTAGTATGAAAATATAACTTCACACCAATCTAATTTAATTGCTTTGGTAATCTTTGCTGTAGTAATTTTTTTTTCACTTTATGAAATTTAAACTCAAAACTTGGGATAACTGTAATGATCCGCAGCAGTTTATATTTACCTGCTTTCTATTTTATTTTTTCCGCTACACTCTTCATGTATTGTAGTAAAATTAATTGTATTATATGTCTAGTTTCTAGTGACTGGTTCTTTTCTCATTTGGAGAAGATTTTCTCAAAATATTATTTATATTCAAAATATCTATTTATAATCAACTAAAAAAAATTGAAACTATTAAGATACAATTTTTTGGTCGAATCAACTGCAAAAACCAGAAGAAACTGTGAATTTTTGCTTGTAGACACAAAAATTGGGTTTTCTAAATTTTTGCATTTTTTGAAATTAAATTTTTATCACACGTTCCGTAAATTAAAAATTATGTTTAGAACTATACATATTTCTTACTTCTTAACATAGAATAAGGATTTGTACGAGTTAAAAATAAAAACAGCCAGTAAAATAATGAAAAATTTGAAAAGTTAACTACTAATATTAATTATGATAGAATAGTTGATTTTTTATGAACTTAACAATTTTTCTTTCTGTTGTTAATTTGCTATTTAAGGTGTAATCATGATATAACTTAAATTATTAGCTTCTATTTTAATAAATATTTAAATATTACTTTGAATTTTTACTGATAATATCTTTCCTATTCCAATAAAACTGATTTTAAAATATAGCATAAATTAACTTTTGTCAAACGGTTTTTTTTATAAAAGGACATTAAGAAGGTAAAAAAAGGATCAAATATGATGTGTTCATATATTTATATATACTTTTATTAACGCAATATTAATTTTTTTTCCTTATGTTATTTAATTTAATTACGTAAACGACTAATTATTTTATCCAGGAAAATTCTCTTAGTTTATTATGTTTACAAACGTATTTCGAGGACGCTTCATAATCCACAAAACGTTTTATCACACATTTTATTGTTTCATCCTAACATTTATAGGCAAATAGAAAAGCTAAGGCATTCAAAGTGAAAAAATAAATTCTATTTCTGTTCAATCTGTTAAAAATAGTAATATTTTCTGTAATTCAGGCTAAGAAGTAGATGAGTTGCCGATATCTAATTTATGATATCGGTATAAACCGATATCATAATTTGTTTGATTTTAACAATTTACGATTTTTTCTTTAACATTATGGCATTATTTAAACTTTCTAGATTTTATGTTTCAGAAATACTGAGTTAAAGGTAAAAAAAAAAATAAATTTATAAAAAATCAATTAATTCTTACTCTTTCTGAATAAAAATATAAACAAATATGCTCCAGTCAACTGATAAAGTAGTTAGCATTCAGTTTATAATCTGGTTTGGGTTAGATACCAAATGGTTCATGAACTAATTTTCATGAAAAAATAAAAAATACAATCAAGCGTGGGTGATGGAAGTGTACTGTGGAATATAATCAGATAAAATAATTTTTTTTTTTTTTTTAAATAAAAATATCTTCTAATCTTACCATCGGAATAATGCATAAATGTGGTGAATTTTAATAACCGACTTGGAGGAGGTAAAACACATCAGTAATTAAGTCCTCTATATTCTATTTATTCTGGCTGGGAACCTATTAAAAGTTGTCGAATAATGATAATGTATTTTTTATTGCGTGTGAAATAATTCCATGCCTGACTGGGTCTCGATCCGCGAACCTTTGGATGAAAGAGAGAGACGCCATCCCTCCGCCTCGGAGACAGGTTGTGTAAAAAAATATGAAATGTCATGAAATATGTATTATAAATGTTCAACAATATTATTTTATGAATCTATTTGAAAAAAAACGAAAAACAGTAAAGTGAAAAAAAGTGAAAAAATGAAAATAAATTAATTCATTTTTACTTGAAGAATACATATAACAGTATATTTTCGCTGTATTAACTCTTACAAGTAACTTCTCGAATGGAATCTTAAGGTGACGTGAAATAAAGAAATATCTATAACTTGTTTTTATGTGCCTAATTTCTTCCTTGATTTTTTTTAATTGTAAGTTTTGGTTGTTGATACGTAAATCACATTAGTACTTACCTAAATGCGGCTTTCAACACCATTTTTTTCATGAAATCTGTTATAAAATCACGTATCACACGACCACCTTGTAATTTGAAAATGGTGAGTTTGATTCAACATGTAAAATCCAATTTAGCGAACAAAATACAGAATTTTAAAAGGTTTTGAAACAGTTTTTTTTTGAACTTGTTTCTTTTCTAAATCTGATTCTAATGCCTACCCAGAATTGGTTTCACTATTTCCAAACTTTTAACACTCTGTACTGAATATAGTAGGTTAGTTATAAACTTTAAATATTATTTTATGAGGGCAAAAAATTTTTCATGTCTCAATGAAAAACATTTACACATTAAGGCTAAATGTTATTTTACAATCTCAAGGAAAAATATGAATTTGCTTTGTCTTTTAGGAGCAGTTATTAGAATAAAAAAGTTACATTCTCTTTAATTACAATTTGTGTATATTCTTCTTTGAAGAATTCTTTTTAAATAACAAAAAGAACCTAATAGGCAATTCAGAAAAATGAAAGAAAAAATTAGGTCATTCTCAACCAACAGTTGGGTATAATGATTTTTTTTTGCAGCAATAGGAAGCTGCCTGACAGATAAATGACTTCACTTTTAACGTCAAGAGAATATTGATTTTACTTCAACGGGATAAATTTAACAAAAAAGAATATTCATAACCATAATTTATCTTGGTTTACGTGAAATATTAAACGAGAATATTTCTGCTTGTATTTTTTAAATGTGTGTTTCGTCCTGTTAAGGGCAGGAGGATGGATTCATTATCACCTATTTTTCAGTATGAATTTTAAAATAATGAAACTTATAAATCTCTTAGAAATGGAATTCTGAATAAGATTTTAAGCGATTAATGAAAAAGTACGAGTATAATAATGATTTTCGTACTGAAAAATTTAACTTAAAAATATAAGCATTAATATTATGCCGGATAGTTCACTCTGTTTAAAATATTTCCAGTGATTTAAAAATAACTGGGGAAAAATAAATTATGACTTCTAAAATTAAACGCTGGTTCTGCTTTATGGACATTTAAATTATTCTCCGATCATAAAAATTAATAAAAAATATTTTTAAGTTTAATATCTTTATTCGTCTGTGAAGTATTATTTAAAATAATTCATAAAAATATATTAAACTATTTTATAGGGTCGTGGAAAATACAGACAACCCAACTTACGGTGACTTTAATAGATTAATTTATGTAATATACGAGTACAAAGACGGATATTGAATAAAGCTTTAACAAACATAGGAACGATGAAGGATGTTCGGATTATGAAGACAGGACAACGGTGAGACAAACTGAAAGACGAACGGTGACTGACGGAAGCTTTTACCACAAAAATTTTCTACATATTTGCAATGTCTTACAAGCAGGTTTTCTATAAAGTTTACGTGAAATTACAATATTATTCTAAATAACGGCTGCTTTAATTATTTTACGCTTACTGTTTTTACTCATTTTAGTTTCTGGAAACTAACATACCAAAACGTTTTCTCCAAGCAAGTTATTTACTGACCTGCATCACCTCCTCCAGCATAATAATGTATTTTATTGAAATCATGCAGCCATCTACAAAATGCACCTTTCTTTGGACCTTCGCTAGTAATGGATCCCCAAAATATGAGGGCATCGCCGCCGTGATGAACAGCTAAGACAATGCAAGCGGGCAAGAACTTTTCAGTTCTTGATCTTACTTTTTCGGGATAATTCAAATTCACTGTCATCGAAAAACACAACACAACGCCAAGCTTCTATCATCCATCTAGAGCGTTCTCTGTGCCATCCCCAGCGCTTCTTTCGATGAACGTCAGTAAGCAGAGGTTTTTGTAGTGCGTAGCGAGATTCTAGACCAGCCTCCAGAAGTCTTCTTGAAACAGCATGGATACTGACAGAAACGCCAAATTCACGACTTATTTCACTGGCAAATTCGCTAAGTCCTGCCCTCCGATTAGCTTTATATTTTTGGAAAATCATCTTGTCATTACGTAACATGGTTTTTCTAGGCCTACCAGACTTCGGCCTATCAGCAACAGAACCAGTTTCTTTAAATTTTTTTAAAGTTTGTCAACACATGTTTTACTAATGTTTAAAATGTTAGCAATCTCTCTAAAAGGTTTACTTGCCTTGGACAGTCCAACAGCCTGCCATTTAACACTCTCACTAACACTACGACAGGGCATGTTTAGATAATGAAGAACAATCACTTTTCAACAATTAAACTACACTTTTCAAATTTTCAAAGAAAGTAAACAAACATAACCTACAAAACACAAATGGGATAATGTTAGAAGCCAATACTACGAATTAAACCTCCAAAAATTTCCTCCAGTTCTGAAACAAATTCATTATTTAAAATGACAAAAACCAAAATTTTAATCGCCTTTTATTAAACTGCCTTTTTAAATCACCTTTTCGATTACTGTCAAGCTCTTTTCGATACGCAAACGAAACTGAAGGAATTTGTAGAAACAAAGGAAAGATCGTTTTAGCAATTCTTGACATGCCTCCAGAACCACTTAAATCATTATTATTTGGAACTGATTCTCATTGAAATCAATTTTCAAGCAATATCAGAAAGTACAATTCATGTTTTCAAATTACCTCTTTCGGCACAAAAAATCAATTGCCAACAGAACTCCAGTCAACGTTTTGTATTCAAGGTCAAATTTATCATCAGATGGAATCTTTTTTGTCTATGACGGGTGAAAATTCTATTTTTTTATAGATTTACTTTATTAAAGACCCGGAATTACAAGCCTCAACGAGATGTGATGTCATACCCAGATTCAACAGAGAAATAATAATCCGCTTGCAAGCTTTTCTTCACGAGCATAGTCCCTTCATTCAAACTGGCTTTGGAACAAATAACGTCTGATTCTTTCAAAGTATTTATTTGACCAGATAAGACACCTATTGAAGGTAATGAAGGTTCAATGTTCACCACTGGATGGAATTGCGATAGTAAGAACTGGAAATGAATATACATCCAGGTATATTATTCTACATTGACGAGGTAGAACTTTACAGCCAATTTCAGAAACGGGCAGAGATCGTATGACTGCCCGTTTTAATCTAAGGTAACTCGATCATTTGGCATTTCGTTTTTTGTTTTCTCGTGGCGCGCGCTTATGATGCAATTACAATCAAACATTTTTCCGGTTTTCACTAAATTTTTCTGTATTGTAGCGTTGCTGTTAGGCATAACATATGTTCATCGATCTTTTATAAAATTTTTCCTTTCAAAATGGCGGCCAATACATTTCACAATTTTATTAAGGCAGACGCTCTGTCGTCATGGGTTTCTTAATAACTTTTTAATTTTAATAATAGTCCGTTAACGAGTTACCTTATTAAATTTTTAAACCCGCTTCCAGTCTAGAGAATTAAAATTTCTACAAAACTGCTTAACTGGTAAAATCTGCAACTCTATTTTTATTTTAAAATAAAAACTCTATTTTTTAACTTTATTTTGCTTAGAAACTAAGCTATTAAATACTAAACTATTTTTCTCTGAAAACGATTAAATTTAAGTTAGGAGCAATGCAGAAATATTTTTTTTTTTTAGGAGAATGTAATTTTTTTAAAGAGTGAATACTAGTTTAAAAAATTTACTGGATATTTTGCTAATTCAGTAAAATAATTTGTGGAATTGGTTAAATCTTCCAGAGTCAATTTTGCTCGACAATACCTTCTTGTAGTTGATTTTAATTTATACGAGTACTTAATAATTCAATTTTCCGATAGTTATCAATTTATTAAATCAGCACAAAATGAAACCGGTTTAATGTTCTTTAAACGCAGAATACTTATACGTATAATTAGTATATTTATGATTTTGAAATCTTTGTTTGGAATTAAAAAATTTATTTCCTACAAATTAGATCTCCCTCCTTGTGTTAAGCTGCTTTTACTATATTGCTTACTCCAACATTCCTTTATAACTGTCTATGTAAGAGAATTCCTTAGATTTTTGGATCGCCTATCTTAATACTGAATTCAGCATTTTCCCTCTTTTATTACATTTCTTTCTTTTGATTTACTCTTTATTATTTTCAAAATTTCTTCCCCACAAATGAATTCATGCAATTCAATCATTTCTCAACAATTTTTCTTCAACTCTTTTTTTTTCAGTTAAAAGCCAACTCTCATCGATTTATTATTTTCTCAATATAATGTAACTCATTTTTCAAATATTTCTTTCAAATCTCTCTTATTGCATTTTCTTCATACGAAATGAAAAGTAACGGAAATATATGTTACTTTCGATTCAATTTAATTCAATTGATTTAATTTTCGGTCTCTGTGGCGGAACGGTAGCGTCTAGGCCTTGCATTCTGAGGTTTCGGTTTTGAATTCCGGACAGGCATGGCATTTTTAATACGCTACAAAATTCCAATTTCATATTTCACGCACAAGCTACAAGCTTTTGTGACGATATAATAAAAAAAAAATTCTTCGACCTCATAAAGTTGCCCGTGTGCAAGAATACGGGGTATTATAATATGTTTGTCGTTACCTTGAAAAAGACTTTATTGTTGTTATTATATCTACTTTCAAATATAATTCATTATGAATTTTAATTATTTATTAGCTTAAATTATATTTAGTGTGGTTTTTTAAATTGTTAAATTAAATAAAAAATTGTAAAACAAGTAATTTATTTCTTTCTTTATCTGTTTAGTCTCCGGAACTACCGTAAGGTATTACTTCAGAGGACGAATGAGGATGATGTGTATGAATGTGAATTAAGTATAGTCTTGTACAATCTCAGGTTGACCACTCCTGAGAAGTGTGGTGAAACCCAACCACCAAAGAACACCGGTATCCACGATCTAGTATTCAAATCCGTATAAAAATTTTTATCTTTACTAGGACTTATAGAACCCCATAGAACTCTCGATTAATTAATATCAATTAATAAAAATATCAACTTATTACTATCAATTTACTAAAATTGATATTAATAACTTGCATTGGGTATTTGCTTTTACATTCGTATATAAATATTTTCATTTTGTTATTAGAATAATTTAAATGGGACTTAATATTTTTAATTACCATCCTTAGTTTTAAGTACAATAAAGCTAATAAAATTGTTGGAATTGAATGGGTAATTATTAATGTTTTAATGACTGTCACATTAATTTTTCTTTTATCCGGAAATAGATTTGCAGCGATTCCATGTAACTCAAAATCAGAGGTCTTCAATCGTTTTAAAACGATATAAAATCTATTTTATCTTTAATTAAAAAGAAAGAAATTGTTTAACGTTGTGGATGAAAAAATATAGACTGTTAAGAGTTATCTATTCTCAGAATATCACACGATGAAAAACAAATGGTAATAATTCAAATGTATATACAGTACAATCAAATTTAGCTATTAAATAAAATACTTACTAGTTGGATGTATTATGAAATGCTATTTAGAGGTTTAGAAATAATTTATTTTTTATTTAGTTTGAAAATTAAGGCCAATTAAAATTATACTTTTTTTATGATGATAAATTAATTTTTTTTTACTTGTAATTATGCCAAATCTTACCGGTATTGGAGCCAGGAAATTTATTTAAATTTTCATATAAAAAATTTTATGTTATGAACTGGAACTGGTTTGCAAATTTTTTATTTATAAAATTATGTTATAAACATTCTCTGAAATCTGGATTTATCAAATATTTTTTTAACAAAATGAAACCCCACCAAATCAAAGAAAAGGAAAATGAGAATATAATTTATTTTTTGATTGAAATTGATCATAATTTTTTTAATAATCCTTCCACCAAGCGCTCATCGATAAATTATTTCCAGGCGCACGATGTCTGCCTGGAATGGTTTTTCATTTCAACGTATTACGCTTGCACCATTGTCCAAAACAAACAAAGTTACAAATTCTGTAACATTTGGTAAAAACTGAAAAAGTCAAATAACTATTGAAATTTATATCATCATGTAATAAAGTATTTTGTATATTTCAGCAGCATATTTATACATAAATATAAGGACACATATGTTATATTTACACGTATATTTCACATGCACTTTAAATTCAGAGATTTCTCAAAAATTTAAAGTTTTAAGACCAAGGGAACTTGTTTAGTTAGAAAAACTAGACAACCATCAGTTACAAGTTGCTGAATTTACAGCCTTTTATGAGAAGTATTTCTTAAGAATAAAAAATGAAATAGCTAAGAATGTTAAAATCCCTTTTCTGTAAAAGTTCTAGCATGATGGTACTCGTACTTTTTAGTCCTGAAGGAAGTCTAGGGTAAAAAATGTAATAAAACAAAATGTATATTCACCTTTTTACTTTCCTTTCGTAGCAAGCCTTATTTCGAAATAAATACATTAAATCGGATAAAATATGTATACTATAGGATTGAACTGAAAATAATAATTTTTGAGGTTTAGAAATAATTTATTATTTATTCAGTTTGAAAATTAAGGCCATTTACAATTATACGTCTTTAATGATGATAAATTATTTTTTTTAATATGTAATAATGCCAAATATTACCGGTATTCGAGCCAAGAAATTTATTTAAATTTTCATATTAAAAAGTTTATCATGTGAATTGGTTTGCAAATTTTTTTTAATATAAAAACATTTTCTGAAATCTGAATTTACTTAACCATTTAGGTTATGTATTATACATTACATATAAAACATTACCATTTAGATTATGTATTAATACTTAACCATTTTGTTACTTAGTGTCATTAAAAAACCGAGTCAAAGCTTACGAGAATGTGAAACTTATAAAAGTTAAGGAAAATTACAGAATGGAAAATTAGATCAATGGAGTCATACGAAAAGGAGTACAATTGACATTATAATCAGCAATTACTAATAAAATTTAACTGAATTGAATAACTGTACTTTGGATGTGTTTTTTCGCAATATTTCAATTTACGAACGGTTGGATATAAGAAATGGCTCGATTAAAACTAGATAAGACTAGAATCAGAATTGATTGGATTCACAAATTAATTACAGCTTAAAAATAGCATTTATCCATAGTGTAAAAACGATTCCATTCCTATTTTATTTGAATACATCCTGGTCTATTTCTGATTTTTACCTTATTTGTGTATATTACTTTACACTTTTTCGTTTTATAAGTATACATTATTGATTTATTTCTTGATTACCTGATTTACCTAATTCTCTTCTATTACATCGTATTCTATCTATAACCCAAATCTATTATTTTTAATCAATTTTTTTTGCATTAACTAAATAATTTAAAATTCATATTAAATAAAAGTAGATAATATTTTTTACGATTCATTGTTTAATAGGTTTTTCATTCTACTGTTAGTTTTTTATTTTATTTTAAATTTTTTATGACTTTACTATTTAAGTCTGTTAATTATACTTTAAATATCACGATAAGATAAAATTATCTTGAGAAATGAAAAGTCTTCAATGTAGAGATACTTATATTGCCGAATTTAAGAAACTACATTTTTTAATTTAACTTTGAATTCATAATAATTATTTATTTACTAATAAAAATTGGTAATTTAATATATTAAAATTTTCTCTGCATATTGTGTTAAATAAAAAATTGAATTGAATTATTTGTTTTTCTTCTTAAATTTTTTTCCTTTAACGATAAAAATGTACACTGAAGGTTTTAATTATTTCATTTTAACTGATTAAAAAGAGTCTTTGCATTACCTTTCTACTAAGATTTCTTTTTTAACACTTATTTTTTTATTAACTTCATTGTTAAATAAAATCTGTCTGCAGTTGAAATTTATTAAATAACGGGTTTTCTTATTATTATGAATAATAATAGTCTGATATGTAAGCTAATTTTTATGTTGATTTTTCGGTCTTTAACATGAATAAGAAAGGACGTCATTATTTCAGTAGCAACATTTACTTTTTCATCCAGCAGCGTGAATAACTATTATTATTAAACACTAGTCGGTACATTACTGAATGGGGTTTTAAAGGGACTTTTGTTTTGTGTGTGATTATTTGTGAAAGATTGTGTTGTTTGTATTCTAATATTGTAGTCCTTAAAAGGATTATTTATTGAGACCTTATTTGTCCGCTACAACCACGTAACAATACATGTCCTTCAAATCTAAAGCCATATCCTACATAAGCTAAAGCCATTGACAATTGAAATACATCATCATCTTCTTCTTCAGCATTCGGTTTCAGCCAGATACACCACATCAAATTTTAGCGGCACCAATGCACTATATCATCTTAAAAAAATTGGTACGTTTGATCTTTCTTT
>JAAAKQ030044874.1:0-11409 GCA_010016005.3 Zanna intricata
TGTCTGTCAGGAATGCCACCGATGCAAATGCCTCGGTAGACATTTCAATCATTGTATTGACACAATCTATTTATCGCCTTCTTATAGCCTCTTTCAACCACGACCACCTAACCATAACTTACAATCCTCATCTATCAGATTAACCGATTCGTGGAAGCACGATCCCCGCGCCTTCCTTCAACACAGAAGGTTTCACACAAAACTCTTTCTATATTTAACTTCAATTAGACAAAGCTCTCAATTAATTATTTGAACACCAAAAATATAGCGTCCTACCAAAAAAAAAACGTGTTGATCGCAACAACTACAATTTTTTTCTACAGTTAAAAAAAAAATCTATCGTATTAAAAAGCAGTAAAATTCTGTCTGTAAAGCAGTTTTTAAAGCTTTATAGACAGAACCTCAAATGAAACCCCTCACATGAAAATATTTTGGGCAATTCCAGAATAAAAAACGTTAATAAGTTCTCCACAAGCAGTGGACGAAGGTCGAAAACTACGTCGTGTTTGGATTCTGATAAAGTATTATTAACATAAATATGGAAAAGATCGTTTGAAACAGTGGCCAATTACAATTCCTAGTTTTAGGAATGGAGGTTTATTTCTCCCTAACATTCTGATACAATTTTCAACATGAATCATATAACATTTTATTTTACACTGAATGAAAACAAAAAAGAAAATAAATAAAAGAATTAAATATAATATGTATATGCCGCAGCTTAAGGCTTCTGGTGAAACTTGTTCAAAACTTCTTTCCTCGTACGTGGTTTACACTTTCCTTTGAAAAACGTAGTTCTTCTGGAAGGTATGTGTTTTTCTCTGGGTTTCCCCTTTCTTTGGGATGATATTGCCACTATCTATGGTGGTAGTCCACTATCTATTCTATGTAAATGTTTTAACTATCTGTCATGATAACGACAGCTTAATGATGCTTATAATCAGCAGTTCATTCCGAATGAACGAATGAATGAAGGTTTCTAAGCCTCTCCATGGCTACGAATTGTCGGTTCCATAACATGTTTTATAGATTTGCCTCCAATTCTAGCATCCAAGTTTCAAGCTATAATCAAAATCTTAGTTGATTACTATTTATTGACCTCGTACTAAACCCTTACGAAAATTTTTTGTTTAATTTGAACTTCCTTCTTCTGGATCATGAACTCCAATACTAGTAAAATGCCCTTGATCGACCCAAAATTTACAATTATTTCAAAAGTAAAGCTTATGCTATCTAGCTTACCATTTATTATCAATCATCATTGTAAACCCCGCTTGCGCCCTTAAATTTGATTGAACTTCACTATAAGTCAAGCTACACGAATGTGTTTACTTCTGACCAGTTTCTTTTTTGTTTCTGTTATAACTGCTAAATTTAATTTTTTTCTCAAATTCATCCACTAATTCCGCTTTCTTCATATATATGATCTATTCTACGTGTCAATGTTTAAATTCTCCATATCCCAAATCTTTGTTTTTTTTTTTTTTTTATTTCAGTTTGTTTAGCTGTTTTATTACTGTCAGTCCCAAAGACTTTATTTTGATGCTTATATGTAGCCTAAAATTTTCCACTGATGAGTTACTGACCCTATAACACAAAAAAATAACTTGATGACCAGATAATTTTATCAGGGTTTTCTTTCTCTAGACTTTAAAGAACCGAATTCTATACTGCAAGGCAGCAACTACAAATTGTATTAGTCTATTATACTTTTTAAGTTGTATTAGTTGATACTTATTTTTAAGTTTATGGTTTAGATAAAAAAATTATTATTTCTTACATAAAAAAGCAAAAATAAAATAAAATGTTTTTCTATCAATTTTCAAGTACTGAGAGAAAAAATGTTAAAGACGTAAAATAAGCGAATGACAACCGTACATGAAATAAATCTATACTATTACAACTGTCAATTGTTATCTGATTAGATAACAGATGTTACGTAAAATATTATATAAAGTCTGTCAATAAATGCAATGCATAGACTAATGATGTACAAATGCAACAGACGGATCTTAAATACGCAATACATGATAAGCAAACAAACAAACCTATTAACTTTACCTTTATGTGCTTATTCAATTTCATTTATATTAAATTAAGTACAGTTGAAATCAATTTAATTCCCTGAATATTTTTATAGACTGTAAAGTAACAAATATTTCTAGAATAAAAATAAAAATAATTGTTTTATTCTACTATCACTTTTCTCTTCGCTTATGCAATCTTAATTCGATGCTGAATTCGTTTTCAAAAAATTGTTTAATAATTTTTTAATCTGACTATTAGATTTTATTTATTATTTCATTCAATGAATTATTCTCAAGCGGGGCCAATATACCAACAGCGATCCGAGTTATTTTATGTAAAAATTAAAAAATGGAGTAATTGTTTGATGCCGAGTAATAAACATACCGCAGTACAATAATTAAAAAAAACCCATTAAAATGATAAAGATCAAGTTGATTTATTTAGAAAATATGGGTTATTGCGACTATAAGAAGTTTTTTTTGGTAAATCTTTTTCGATAACCATTACATTAATTTTTACAAAGAGAAATGAATAAAACAACCACTTAATACAAGGACTATTTGTAAAGTATCTTTCGATTTTTTATTAAAAAAAAAAAAAATTATACATCTTTTAGCTACTTTTCTACATAAATGCCATCCAAATTAAGGCATTTGTCATATCTGTAAACCAGTTTTTTAATAGTATTGTCGAAAAACTCTGTTGCTTGTGAATTAAGTCAGGTAGTAAACACAGTTTTCAACTCTGTGTTATTTTCAAAACGTTGCGTCACTTACCATTTTTCATTTTCAGAAAAAGGTGATAGTGGTGACTGGGAAGCAAAATCAGGGCTGTATGAAGGATATTAAACAAATATATCTGAAACTGTCGGTTTAGAGTCGAGTGCATACTGCAGTATGCGTACGGGTATTATCATGCAGAAAAACGATGCCAGAACTCAACATGCGGCGTCCTTTGTTTTGTATTGTCTTCTCAATTTCTGCAACGTTCGTAGTGAGATTCAGCATTATTTTAGTTCAGGGCTATTCAGCGATAAACTTACGGTCCTCAGTATTGCTAGGAGTTAAAAATAATGTTATAAGCTTGGCTTAATTCACAAGCAGTGTAGAGTTTTATGACAAGGGTATTCAAACACTTGTTTAAGAATATGTCAAATGACTTAATTTGGACAATTATGTAGAAACGTACTAAAAAATGTATATAACAATTGTTTTTTATAGTTGGTGTGTTTTTAATAACAAATCAGAAGTTGAGTTCCGAATAGCCCTCATAAGATTGACATTGTAGCTAGTACTAGTCATTTTCATGCGAAAGTTACATTATGTCTCCCGTAATGATACGAAATATTTATTATTTATTTAAATAAAAACTTCAACCACAACATAATAATCGTTGTTTCTTTTATTTTATTATTTAAAAGACTTTCTTAGCTGAAAGAAATTAATGAATTTTTTTTTTAAATAATTGCTCCTACAGAAAAGGTTACGAGCTAAAAATGCAACTATTAATTGGACAACTGTACATTTAAACATAATTAAAATATGTTTTAGGGCATATCTTTTGGATTTTTGCGCATTAATGTGAAGTGAGGGAAACAATAGCAAAAAATATTTGTTTACTTCAAAACAAATTTGTTTGTTGTTTGTTTTCTTCAAAACGTTTAAAAAAAAAACTCAGAAATGAAATAAAGTGAGTAATTAAATTCAAAATTTTCAACATGGACAAAATAGGAATACTGTAGAATATTAAGATTTATTAAAAATATTTAGCAGTTAATATTAAGAAAAATTCGGTCGATTACTAGCCGACAAACTATTTATTTTCAAATTAATATTACAATCAAAATTAATTAAAAGAAAAATATATATATATATAATAAAACGCATAATCAAACATGCTAGTATGAAATGTTAAAATAAACAAAAACGACCATTTATCGGGATAAAAATACTTTTTTGTCTTTGTAAACACACGTGTCAAGTGGGCGTAAATATTTGCAATTAATGCGCGATAAAAATTAATTAGACGAAACTTCATTTAGACCATCAACTTAATAAAATATTAATTGTTAAACAGTGAGGATGAGAGGGTGACTAATTTATCATCAATTCATGAAAATTAGCTTACATGCACCTATATGCAATATTTTTTTGTTTTTATATTTAAATTTTACTAGCATTTTCTAGTATTTTTAACCGATTTAGTTACACTTGGCAAGGTCGCCTAGTAATATAAATACTCTAATAATAAAACTAACTGAAAATAATTACACTACTCTTTTGTTGTAACTTGGAAAAGCGCTATGACAAAACGAATGACTATAGCTAGACCGTGACATTACAAAAAAATGATATAAGCTAACATAAGAACAATAAATACTTAACAGAATTCTATACAGAATATTATATACTCGTACTTTGACGACGTCATGTATTGTATTATATAATTCCCGATACAAACGACCTTGCTTATTTCTTATTAACGTCCTTCTCTTTCTTCCTCGACCGCATCTATGCATTACGAAAATATTAAGTTACTTATATGCGTGCTTAATTTATAATACTTAACAACTATCTACACATATAATTATAATTGTATTATTTACAAAGAAACAAACAGATACTATAAATATAGATGCCCTTCTACTTCAAATTGGCCTTCGCCATTAAAATAAAAACGAGTAATTACTAGAAAATATCATTATCATTTGTTCATAACATTTATTTAATCGTAAAGAAACTCATAAATACGAAAAGGAAAACTATATAGAAAATAGAAGATATGCTATTAAATTAAATATATTATATATTATACGAAATAAATCATGCTTAATACAGAGCAGAAACATCAGATTTAAAAAAAATGTATTAAAGAGATAATAACTTTTTAATAATGAAATTTTACTGGACTATTAATAATCTACTAATAAAATACATTTATTTATTGACCTTTGGACCGAACTTAATAGTTTATTTTTTTATTTTTAAATTACCCCCTTCCAACCTTGGAAATAACAGAATCTAGGAGACACTTTCCGGCTCAACTCTTATATACCACTCTTTAAATACATGTCTACTTTTAAATGCTAAAAAATTTTAAATCTTGAGCATTTACTATCCAGTTTTTAGTTTTGGATGAGGAGTTGGTGTGATATGCGAGTAGTAGCAAGAGGCTTTTTTTTCAAATTCTATTTCGCACTGTTTATTGTGATTAACGACCCAAAGTTGTAACTAAATCGTGAAAACAGTTGTGGATCGCGTCGGAATCTATTTTTTTTGGGATGGGTAGAGGTGGGAAATTAAAAAAAACTCAGATTGGCCGCATCCAGTGCAAATAGTTTTCGAGGAGTCATCATCAAAATAAATCTAGTAAAGATTTGATAATTAAGGGTATCATTCTACAAACAGGGCCCGATATTTATAAAAATTTAATAGAATAACTGCAAAAGCCACGGGGGTTTTTAACCTGTGCGATATTTTCCTTTAAGTATTCTGCACCGGAAGGGAAAAAATTTTCATTCAAACAATCAAATGGCACTTCAATTTTTCGTCTTATACTATTTAGCTCTGAAATTAGATTTAATTTAATTCAGCTATGAAATGAATATGACGTTTAAAAATCACCTGGACACAAAAGACACGAGTCAGAATCACTCTCTCTCTCTGAACAGAGGAAATGTTACCACTTAATGGTCTGAATTTTTAATGTATTTTGGCGACTGGGAATATGCAATTTATTCCTTTTTATGAAAAATAAGATCAGAAATCCTTTACTCCTCGCTTTTCACAGAGATACCGAGTTGCTTGCTATTTTTTTTTTAAAACGGTTATATCATATTCTAGATCGGCTTTTTCAATGTCCGGTAACGTGCAACCGTAAGGAAAAGGCGTGTAACATACATCTATTCGAACGGCCATCATTAGACAGCACACTCTCTTAAAATCGTTACCGCGAGTTCAACATTACGCGCTGTAACATTTCCTACGAGATATTTTAAATTTCTGGCAAAGGACATTGTTCCAGTTCATTCTATATGACCAGTCTCGTTGTGTACATGTCCACTTTTCATGTAACCAACGCAACGTTACATAAAACTACGATAAGAAATGTCCATTTTGTTAAATTTAAAATAAAATATTAATTTCCCTATACTAAAAGAAAATATAAAATTAAAACTAGTATGGTAATAATAAATTGTATGTTAATGAAAAAAAAATTTTTAGTACGAAATTACTGCACGTGACTTTACGTAATAGTATAAGGAGGTAAATGAATACTTTTACTGTATTTTATGAAATAGAACGATTGAATATACGGACTCAAATATATTTTTTAATGTTAATAATAACCATAATTCTGCACTAAGTCTTTTAACTTCACATTTTATGTCTTATATAAGATGTTCACTCTTATATATGCGCCCGCGCGTATTTATTAGGGGTATTGTCGAGTTTTTTTTTTAATTTATTTTTTAATAATTAAATTCACTTACTAATTTTTTTTTTTCTCTAGAGAGAGCAATTATAATGATTCGCTTATTACTATAGTGTCTGGAAAATAAGTGTTTCACCTGATATACTTGGACAAAAAAAAAAAAAAAAAAAAAAAAAAGCGAATATAATTAAATAAAATCCATAAGAGTAAACGCCAGTAACGTCAGACCTATAAAACAGATCTTCAATTAACTGAAATTCAGTTTCAAAAGATAAAGATAAGATTCAGTTTTAAAGATAAATTTAGTAAAGATTTTTATTTTGGACCGCCATTAAAGTCTCATATGGCCATTATATTGAGTTGGGTTAGACAGCAATCAAATACTACCAGTATCCACCCACGAACTAGTATTCAAATCCGTATAAAAGTAACTGCCTTTAACTAGGATTTGCGATGACAAGTTTAACTACTAGATAAACCTGGTGAGTTTTTGTATTGTACGTCAATCTTTTTTTCTTTGATATTAATTATATTTGTTTTTACTAGTGGAAAAAGATGAAATATTTTGTCCTTAAGATCGAACATAAAAAGCCGAAGTTTATCTTCAAAACTAATTATTGGTTTATGTGCAAATCAATAATATTTTTTTTTTCCTTTCCTTGTAAACCCAAATTAAGTATTTGCAAATGTTCTAGCATCTTTGTAAGGAACATGAAGTCAAAAAGCCAACTTTAATTTTCTAGTGAAATATTATAATAGGATTTAGGAGTTCACAAAACGGCTCAAAACATTGTCAGCTGACAGCTTACAATGTATCTTACAATACACGACAGGGATAAATTACTGGGTAATTCACCTGTTTCATCATTCACTGGCAATTCTTCTAAAAAAATTCTTAAATAAACAATGTGTTTTGTTTGATATTCGTTCTAATTAAATTCTTAATTTGCAAGACAATCTCCCACACACTTGGTTATACTTCGCTATGAGATGCTCGCAGTGAATTATGCAGTAAAGAGGTATGAATTATGGATTTTAGGATCGTTGTTTAAAAGACCAGTGAGATTTTGGTTTCCCTATCGTTACAGGCGCTGCGTCAGTCGCAACATTTAAAAATTTATCAGAGGCAATTCAAACTTTTTCATTACTTCATAAATCAAACATCGATACCGGGAATTGTTTCTGTAAGAGTTACTAGGTTTTACATTTCATCCTTTATATTTATGTCTGCAGATACATAGCGTACATAAACGGCCAATTATGAATTTAATTGTCTTAGGCTCAATTTTTCATAGCGCATCAAACTATCTTAAACATTTTTGTAATTGCATCAACATCACGCTCAGTCGTATGGCGTGGCATAAGAACCTGTGTGATCTAGTTTTTTTAATAAATTCTCCTTCATATGGACGTTTGACACGAACAATCTTCCAAGCTATCGAAATATTAGCTTCGTTTGCTCTACCATCATCGCGACTAAAAGAGGAAAAGAGTCCTTTATTACTTATGAAGATCAGATTGCAAGTACTTAAAAGTTTCTCTGGTCGCAAATTAGAAGTGAATGGATATAGAATTGAAAAGTGCGGATGACTTACTAGTAATGTTGATGTAAATTATTACGATTTTCCGTTTTTGTCAATAAAGGAAACGTTTTCTACCCATTCTTCTTGAAAGTTTCTATTTTCTCATATTTTGGTTCTTTTGGATTTTTCGAGATCATGGCATCAAAAAAATTAATTGCAAAGTCTGAAATTGAAACAAAATAATTAATTTACGGTGCGGGAAAAACAACAACAAAAAATCTGTGTAACAAAATAAATATTAATTAGTTGGTCAATTTAACAAGATTCAGTGAAAAAAGACAGATTTAATTTTAAATGGGAGCCGCACTTAACGAAGAGCCGCATTTGCCCACCGTTGGTATATATTATCGTCCTGAAACTTCTAAGTACTTGATATGAAAAACCGGAATGCGGCATTCATACTGTTCTACATAACATGTTCTATACTACATACTGTTCTATCCTCCGAGGCAAGATGATCGAATAAACATCAGATGATGTCTATACGTATAGACAAACTCTACAGAGGTTTGGCCCTTTAAATACTGGATAAAGATTTTCACGATTGGACAAAGGCAAACTCCTTTATAAACTTAAGACACAGCATACTCTCGATACTGTTTTAAAACCATACACTAAAAACCTTCCCATAAATAAAATATTCCACTGTTCTACCGTGATTCCAGAGTCTTTTTTAGGACAGTATAGGGCTTCGGAACGATATTTTTTAACGTCGACGCCATCAGCTACCTCTTCCCCCAGCATTTATTTCACCGACCCGTGTCGCTCACCGAATAACTTAACCTTCTGATCGCTTTGCAACAGCCTATTCCAAAACGACTTCAATTCCAAAACAACATACTTAAAACAAACCGGTGAAAATAATAAGAGCTCTACGCAGGAAGTTTGGCAAATTTACAATGAGGCTTTTATTTTAATTGTATCAGTAAAACAAGGCCGCGTAATTTAGAACTCCATTATACATTATCTTCAGGCGACATACCGCTGACCGACTACTTTCTTCAATTTGTGCATTATCATGGCAACATTTGCCGCTACGATCGATATATTATTAAAAAGTAGTTTATCGCCGCCCAGGCAATTACGGAATGTAACTCTACTCACGATTCCATTACGTTTAATGCGCCGATTCCGATTGAAATATAATTTTGTCACACCTTACCGAAACTCATACTTCGTCTTGCCATATATTCAAAATCTGCTGGTCAATCTAGCTCTCAAAGTAGCCTGACTCATTCGGGTTCTGTTCTCGTAACAAGGGGTAAGTCACCAAGCAACTACGAGTAAATAGTCTAGCAGTAATTTTAATTATCTAAAACGCAGCAATTTAAAAATCTTTCCAAAAATGAAATTTTTTTAAGTTATAAATCGCTGAATCGTTCGCCAAAAATTCCATCCTGTCAACAAACAACGCCAAACGATGTCTCTAGCACGCTTTGTCTCAATATCGCATCGTTGTCTTCTCTAAACAATAAGACATCCGCTTAAGTAATATCATCACAAGTCGTTCAAATTAAAGGAAACGAGAATCGGTGTAAGGATTGGGTTCCCGCTCTCTCGAACCATGATATTGAAATTCGATGTAAATCCTGCGGGAGGAATAACAATCTATTGAGGATTTTTGTTCTTTGAGTTAGCAGATCCTCTCAAAGAAGTTCTTATTCAGGATTTGTTTTTTTCGTCAAATTTGAAACCGACTTGAAATTCCACTGAAGTATTTTTCCGGTTCCGAGAGAACAGTCTTGTGACTAACAGGATCAAGAACTTTATGGCCCCTAATGGTGCATATTGTCTACGTCGGAATATTCCGACATAAACCTGGAAGAGCTTTTCTATGACTAAAGCGATCGATCTACAATTACTAAGGATATTCTATATTTTTTTTTGTAGACAGGTGTTGTTACCATATTTTAAATGAGTTGGAAAGATTCCAGATGACAGTTAAAAAGAAGCAGAAGTGGATCTGCTACCTTTTTTTCTACAGTATTTCAAATAAGCGACAAGTGACTGGATCAATTTTTATTTTCAGGTGAAACGATTGGTTTAATGACCTGTTGAATATTGGCGGAGGAAAGGAACAACAAAAGATAAAAGAAAAGCTTACTCGTTTTAAAAGCAAGCAGTATCTATGTTTAACTCAAGGACAACGTTAATGGCACCGGTTAGAAAAAATAACTCCTCAGCAATTTTAAATTTACTTTTATTATTTTCCCGTTATCATTATGTTTCTGATGTTATATTCTAATCAGAGCCGGTCTATTGGCATGTAAGCGAAACTTATCACTAACCTCACTTAGGGTTTAATGTACGTTTGAATTAACTTACTGTATCACTCCGTAATTATTAAGTACATGCAAGGTCACTTTAGCTTGTTTCTTTAGCTTTATTTCGTTTCAAAACGACTTTTTTTTCTTTTTTTTTTTTTAATACTATAATTGTATAAAACAACCATTAATTTCAAACACCAAGTTCATGGTAAATGGTGGATAATCCTTAATAGCATACTTTACAAGGAAAACGAGTCGATAACAGACACAATGTGAAAAAGGAGTCGCCTTTTTCAGCTACCTCTACAGACTACTTGATACAAGACTCATTAAACAGCTCCTATACTATCAACTCAAGAACAAGATTCAAAATAAATGGATTCAGGAAATAAAGTTTGATATGAAGAGCTTAACTATAACTGATGAAATGATAAAAAAAAACGAGAAGAAAATAAGATTTTAAAAGAAAATAAGATAACATAACTCCCATTTAATAAAACAAAAAAACAACCGAACATAATCAGAACAGAAAAAATAAGGGTAGCGAGATCAAAAAATATGAAACTGATGTAACGGAATAGACAGCGTACTATATCCGTAGCTCGTTTTTTCAAAGACTTTGTGGACAAGTGCTCCAATTGGAACGAAAAAAAAAATATATTTTTTTAAAAAAAAACCACAAAAATTGTGTAAAATTACTGTCAACGGATACATTTTTGGGAATAAAAATTGAAAACCGTAAATTTATTATTTCCGGGAAAGGGAAATTATATTAATTCTCTTTAAATGTAAGTAATAATTTTTTCTAGCGAGCGGTATGCTGGTCGCTCATGATTGCCAGCATTCTATTAATTTTTTCTAAAATCCCTCCCTCTGAAATAAATTTATAAAAAATAAATTAATTTTTAATTATTATTTTTATACAGTCTCTAATAATAAAGTCCACACATCATAGCCGCATTATACCTCAGTTAATACAATTATTTTTTTAGAAGCAAAAAAATTAAAAATTACGTTTAAAGAACTTAGTACCACTTCTCAGGAGCGTTCGACCTGAGATTGTACAAGACTACACTTTATTCATAAATATCATCCTC
>JAAAKQ030044907.1:0-16534 GCA_010016005.3 Zanna intricata
GGAGTGGTAGCGTCTCGGCCTTTCATCCGGAGGTCCCGGGTTCGAATCCCGGCCAGGCATGGCATTTTTCACACACGATACAATTCATTCATCTCATCCTCTAAAGATATACATAACTGTAGTTCCGGAGGTTAAACAAAAAAAGAGACCCTCCCCAATAAAAAATTTGTGTGTGTGTATATATATATATAAATAGTGAAGATAAAATTAGCTGTGTGTATATTTTAAATTTATTTCCTTTAACCAAGTTACTAGAATGCGATTTCGTGGCTCTTATTTCCGTCTTCGGAATTATTTATTAATTAAATACTACTTAATTAATATTTATTCTGGATCTGCGCCTAATATTTATTAAACGGAACTGAAAATGGAGGAGTCCAAGAACGCATTCTTTCAATTTGTAAAAGGAAGTAAATTAATATGTGAATGTTTATTCGTAAAAAATAAAAATAATTAAATAAAAGTAACATTTTTGTATTAATTACACTTTTTTTTGTATTGTATTAATTTCATAACTAGTGGTTTTTGCTCGAATAAAAAACTAAATGAAAGAATTTTCTTTTCATTATATAGGTTTTTATTTCTTCAGCGTAATTAAAGAGGTAATTCCTACTAAAGTAAATTTGTTGATGACGTTCGTATATCCTTCAGTGTCCTATGAGCAGAGCTAGGATATCAGAATTTATTTGGAGAATGACTTTAATTTTTTTGCGATTTTTACTTCTTAATGGGGTACAGTTACGGAAAGTTTCATAAGGTCTTTTCGTCGAACAATTTTTATGTTCAGATTTCTCTTGAACGTGGTCACTTTGAAGTTTCAAATTATTTCAGTTCAGTATCTCCCAGAACTACATTGCTAATATAAGAGTGAATTGAGTTGTTTTACATTATTAACTCTGGAAGCGCAGGCACATACGTCAATAGCAGTACTACAGACTGTTGTGTGATCGGTTGCGTAACGTTATAGCAGCCGGGTATAGAAGACTCGAGTGACTTCGGCCTACATTTGTGAGTGTGGCTGCTACGCCACCGCAAGAATTGTTCTACTTAGGTCCTCACCTTACTGAATCTGAGCTGATTGTATTTTACTAGTTAACTGAACTAAACGTTAATGTTCACTTTATTGAACAGATTCGGAAAGTATTGTAGTTGTTCTCTTTTGTACAGTCTAATAACCGTCTATAATACAGTCTAAAATGTAATAAACTGGAACGTTCCCTTTGATAAAAAAAATAATAATTTTCCTATATTAATTTTAAAAAATATATGTAGTTTTGAGGAAAGTGAAATTTCCTCCATTGGAACTTATTGTATTTTTATTATCGTATAAGATTATAGATTGCTTAATATGACAGTAAATAAGCGTTTTAAATAATTTTGATTTAAACTCTCGATATACCCTGGTTCGTTCTTTTTACAAGAATTAAAAATCTGATGTGGACATCACATGACTTCCTTTTACGAAAATCCAAAAATAATAGGATTCTAAATTATAGTTTTCAATTAATATTAAATAGTCAGATGTTTCACCAAATCTATTACATACACACATATGTAATAATGCCTATTAACTTACATACATACTTTTTTAATAGTCCATCAAATTTTATTTCCCTGATAACTTCTAATATTTTGTATATATATATATATATATATATTTTATTGTTATTACTGAATTATTATCTATTAGAAAAGTTTTTTGCAATCACGGATTAATAATTATTAATAAATCAATATATTTAATTTTTTTTTTAAATGTTAAAAAAAAGAAAAGAAGATGAAGTATAACTCCTACCGATGTGCTTTCTCTTGTAACATCCAAATATTTCATTAATTAAAATTTTATTTGGCTATAACTCTGGAACCAATAAAAATAAGTACCATTTATGATATATCGTTGAACATCTCTCAACAAGGGCTTATTACTTCAGTTAAGAACAAGTCCAAAATCCAATTATTTTTTTGATTTTTGGGCTTTTTTGAACACTTTTCGTTCAATCGATTGCAATCAAAAAGGGATGGGAGGGTGTACAACTAGATGTTATAGCAGTCCTAAATCCAAAATTTCAACATCCTGCTGCTATTAGTTTTGGAGTTATGCGAGATACGTACGTACGTACATGTCACGCCGAAAGTAGTCAGAATGGATTCAGGATGGTCTAAATAGAAATTTCCATTGAAATTTGAAAACCAAAACTTTTCGCGATTATAATTAAATCAAATTTGACAACTAAGTCAATAATTAACTATTTTTATATAAAATTTATTTATAAGAAAATAATTTATTTGTCATTTTAATTTTATATGAATCGGACTAGAGAAATCCTGTGGCCGGGATGCAACACTTTTTATTTGTATGCCATGATGGCTAGGGTTCGATTTAAGGATTTTCTTACGCTGTGGCCGAAGTGACAGAACAAAGGTTCAGGACACGAATATTTGTAAAAAAATACAAATATCAATCTATAGTATTTGAAATAAAAAATTACAATGTCTAAATAGAAAACGGGGAAAGAAATTAAAAATGTCTGAACTTATAGAATAAAGAGAATTCTTGGTTTGAATGATTCGATCTGCTGACCGTGGACTAAGAGTATTTAATAATAATAGTAAAGTACAAAATTTTGTGTCGGTCGACGATTCAGAAAGTAGATTATTTATTGACACCTCTGTGGTGAATAAAATATTGATATGGAAATAGAAATTTACTTTTACGATGTTTTTATTAAATTTAACCTTCTTTCCTTATCGTACTACAAAATCTGAAAAGGATTAAAACTTAGAAAAAGAATGAAACAGATCAAATTAATCATTAGAAAATTTTAAAAACATTGTTGAAAATCGGTCCAGTATTTATTTAGATGGTTAAGTGTGAAAAATGTAAATAATTAGAAGAAAATTAAAATAAAATCTTTAATTGCAATAACATTTTAAGTAAGTAACGAATATAATCTTATATAGAAATGTGTAGTTATTACGTGGAAAAGAAGCTATCGCGAATTGCTATCATGCTTTATTTTTCCAGAACAAAAATGTTACAAAACCCTAAAATATAACAAATTTGGAAATCTATCCGCTCGATGTGCAAGTACAGAATCTTAGAAAAAAAAATTGAATTTTAGTTCACAGTCGTAGTCAAATTTCAAGTTCAGGAGTTACAAGACTAAAACTTTTATGACGGACAAAAAGTTTACTCAATTTCTATTTACGAAAAAGCGTATTAGTTTCTTTTCACTTTTATACTTTTTCGAAACGTTTACTTTTCTTGGAAATGCATTTTAATCAAAAAAGGAAAATGAACGCTACAAAATAAAACGCTGTTACCAGAAACTTGAAACATCATGATTTTATAATGATCTGTAATCATTATAAAATGATGCCGGCTTCCGTGGCGCGAATGGTAGCGTCTCGGCTTTTCATCCGGAGGTCCCGGGTCCGAATCCCGGTTAGGCATGTGATTCACGTAGTTATTAAAATATAGTTATTCCTGGTAAATAGTTTATCAGGAGTACAATATTCACATACTCGACTTCCGAGGAATAGGGATATGACGCTTTCGAATAGTATGTTTATTCGATTTTGTTCCTGTAGCTCCACATCGGCTATCCAGATATCAAGAAGTGTTAAATAATTGGACTCCATCGTGTAAGAGATCCCGGATGTTTACAGATTTGAAGAAAACAAAATTACAGACAATGCAGTTTTCTACTATTCGAAAGTAAAAGATAATATGAAACTCCTCTAAGTGTGGACATCAAATAAAAATGTTTGAAATAAAAAATTCTTGAATAATGTACTTATTACTTCTTAATAGCACTACGGTAAAAATTTATTTATGTAAAAGGTGCTACTTATAATTACAAAATAATATTTAATATACGCAAAGTAGTTGTTATGATAATCACAGTATGTATTCATAAAATAATAGTGGAGTTTTAAATGGTTACAGCTTCGGAACAAAGCATAGAGAGATGAATTGTACGTTAAATGAAAGAGAAACATTCAAAGTGCGCGCGCGCGCGCGCGAAGACTAGCGCATGTGCGTTGTGTTTCCAGTACACGCAAACAGCATGTCCGCGTTAGTCATCATGTTTGTGCTGTAAGGAAGGTACAATGTGTGTCGTGGCGTTGTGTTTTAGTCGGTTACACGTGTTTAGTGTGAATACTGTTTTGTGTACAGTGAGGAACCCCCGCATGAAAATAACATACGACAATGGGACTAACAACATAAAGAAACGGGCAGCTTACTGAAGCATATGTTCAGGACGGCAATCAATATCTGATAAAACAATTGAAGTAGTGCGTACATGTTTTTGCGTAGCCTGAAGAAATTCTTGCGTAAGTATTCTTGACAGTTGGACATTCCTAAAACATCTGTTCACAATGTATTAAAAAGACTGTTATGTCTCGCTGTGTGCAAAATTCAAGTGTTACAACTGTCGACAGAACAAAGTGAAACGATTTGATTTTGTTGTAGACATTCTGGGTAGATTTAACCAGGATAGTGATTATTTAAAGAAGTTCTTTTTCAGTGATGAAGCAACGTTTCACGTTTCTAGACGAGTAAATCGGCATAATGTTGGTACGAGATGCTGAACGTCCATATGCAATTATTATATATCAGCGTGACAGTGAAAAAGTGAATGTGTGATAGGCTATTGGACGGGACAATGTTATTGATCTCTTCTTTTTTGTGAAAAAACAAAATAACGGGGAACACCTTGCTATACATATTAGAAGAGTATGCGACGCCCCAAATACCGAAGAATTCCATTTTCCAGTTAGATGGAGCTCCTCCGCATTTTGGTGCAATCGTGCAAGATTTTCGTAACGAAACATGTCCTCAGCTATGGGACGGAAAAAGGTTGGATTTTCTGGTCTCCAGACCTTACCTCCGTGAATTTCTATTTTTGAAGATGTAGAAACACAAGTGTATTCCGTTTAAGTTTGATATCTGGACCGTTCAAAAGAAAGGATCACTGGAACTGTTTCTTCCATCACGCCGGATGTTCTCTATCATGTACGGCAAGAGACTGAATATCGTATTGACGTCTACAGGGCTGATAAGGAAGCACAATCGAAATCTACTGACCGGTAAGACATTTAGAGTTTCTCTTTCATTCAACGTATAGTCCAGTCCACCTCTCTATAGTGTTTTGTTCCGAAGCTATCATCATTTAAAATCGCACTATTATTTTACGGACAACTGTATAAAGATATTATTACAATACTGCAATAATATATATAATACACACAGTAAAGAATATACCATACTACACGCGCGTGCGCACTCACTCACTCACAACATGTAAAATATTGTTAATTGAATAATTATAAAATAAGGAAACGAAAAATTGTTTATTAGCCCGAAAACTAATATCTTTTTTTGCGTTTCGAGAGTTTTTGCAGTCCAGCAGACATGTAATAACAATAGTTCATATGTCGTTCAACTGTAGAAGTTATTTATAAATAGCATTTGTTATAAATTAACTGATTCACAAAGTGATTTGTCTAAAATCCTTACGGAAGCATATTAATTAATCATAAAAAAAATCTAAAAACTTACAGCAAATAAAAACCGACTAGTAGGGAACTGTGTCGCACAATTGATAATAGTTGAACCTATCTATCATCTAATATTTCATCTTCTGTTTATATATGCAAAGAAAAGGTTTTGTGTGTCCCCCTTTGTATTGTTTACAGATCTACAATTTGATTCCTATCGTGGTAAAATTTTGCACGCGTAACGGTTCCAAACGAGAGGAAAATTGTTATTTACATTTTATTGAAAAAACTACCCCCCCGCTTTCTTTTCCACTACATTAAATAAATTTTAACGCACAGATTTTCGGTTTTTCGCGAATGTTTCGAAAACTGAGAAATTAATCAAAGTGGAAGTGAGTTTGTGAAAGCCCATAAAATCTGATGCAAAATGCAATTTGTCCGACTCTGATAGCGTATTCTTAGTTCCAAAGTTGAAAATTAGCAAAAACAAAACAGCACTATTGTTTTGTTTTTTACCCCATAAAACCTTAATGACAGCTTTAATTGTGAGTAATCTCGGTCAGAACGAGAATCATGAACGATTCTATTTTTTGAATTTAGTAAGTCTGTAAGAAAAATATATTAAGGAATATTTTCTGAACGATGTTAAAATAGTAGAAAACTTAGCCGGCTTATGAGGCTTTGTTATTTTATTCATGAATAAGTCATTACGGAATCGGCAGTGTGGTTGTTATTCCTTTTAAGACGGTTTCTTGGAGTTTTGTGACATAAAATATTCATATGGAATGACGACCTGTTTTTTGTTGCCACACTTTTAATCTGTATCTTTGTCATAAATTATTATGAATATTCTATTTACGGACGTGTAAAAAAATCCATCCTTTACTGTGTTCTCTGTTAGGCAAATTGAGGAAATTGAACTTTTAATAAATTATTAAAAGTCTTTATAGATTCTTAAAACAATTTACTGCATTGTTCGATCCGTTGCTTGTTCTAGTCGTATCTTCTGTTTGTTCACGTTATTCATCATTCTTAAACTTCCAATTTAAAAATTTTTTTTTTTTTGCAAAATTAGTATATTTTTTTACCTGTAATAACTTTGTTGAGGTTATTTTGAAGAATAAGAATCAATTTCCTTCTCCAACATGATACCTTTATTCATATAACATGCAGTCATCCAGTAAGTCCTTACTAATTTCAAATAAAAATTTATTCGCTGAATTTGAAACTTTTAACATAGAATAGTTAACGTTTTTAGTTAAGTTTAGTTCACATATTTTCGACGTTCAAAAGTTACAAACACTAGATCCCTTACGAGATGAAATAAGAGTAACGCATATTTTTTGAATAGGAACTATAAAGTATTATTCTCAGAGTTATACGTAATTTGAATCACTTTAATAAAACAAAAATATTGATATAAAAAAAAAAGTATTGCTCCTGCATTTCTTATTAAATTTGCGGCTTTTAAAATGTTTGAGCATTCTCAGATAACAATCTTCATATTTCAATACAGAGTAATATCATAAAAACACTATATATTACTTTTTCTATTAAAATCTATTCAACATTGAATTATAACTTAGAAAATCTTCTCTTTTTAATAAAACCGTTGTCAAGCTTTGATTGATCTAATTTTGACGTACTAATTAATATAGTGGAACGAAAAGTACCTATATGTTTTTGTTTTTTTTTTTTTTTTATTTTAGGTGAAAAAATACCCGTTAAAAAATTTGAATTTTTTTATTACAAATAGCTTTTTAGAAAGAAATATCGGAACAAAAATTGAATATCAGAGACCATCTCAAAAAAAAATTAAAATTTATTTAGTTGAAGAAGAAACTTTCCATTAAAAAACAACTCATTTCAGAACGTTTGGTGTTTTGGTTGGATTATTGTTTATTACTTGCATAATGGTTTCAGATGGATAAACAGTATTTTTAAGGTAACTATAGAGAAAATAATCCAAAAAAAAGTTAAATTTGTATTGTGATGGCCCTCTGTATCGTATTACGAATTCCTACCTGATAATCGCCAAAGTTGCATTCAATTTTTCGCTTACCAACGGACAATATTAGCAGGCACGATATCCAGTTTTGAAATGTATAAACTATTGAGTTTATATCTGCACTTGGGTCAGTGAATTGTTCTTCACCTGACTGACTACATTTCTTTAATTAAGTATTTATATGTCTCTCTTGACAGAATCTCTGTTTTTAATTTCAGTTTCGCTTTGAATGATGTCGCTCTACAGCATCATTCGTCTAGCTTATCGAAAATTTAGTGTTTGAATAAGTTTATCTTTTCAGTCTAATTCTTTAGGATTTTCATGAACTCGTATTGAATGTCCGGTTTCGATTCATTCGCCCGGGTTTAATTAAACTAACTCATCACAAAATATTAATCTGCAAAAGTTTTCTGGCGTTTCAGAACTCTCATGTCCTACCTTTAATGTACGTGTTAGATCTCCTGGGTGAAACTTCTACATAAATTTATACGTTATGCGGTTGCAGTTTCTCCTTTTGTAATATGTGAAGTACTTTTTGAGATCTGAAACGACTCTGCTGATTAGATACGTAAGATATAGTTTTGTGCTCTTAACAGTATATGTTTTTTTATCCACTGGTGTGATATTTTTCTGTCTGTCCCAGTGTTATCTTTTTAATACCGTCCCAATCTCGTTTTATATATATATATATATATAATTCGGCAGTAATAGGTGGTCGTATTTTTTTCGTATATACTTGTGTTACATACCGAGTGAAGTATGGAATATTAATTAATATATTATTTTGTTTATCAACGAAAGGTATTTTTGTATATTTCTTGAAGGTATATAAGCTTCTTTCTATCTGTTACAGAATAAATGCATCCAGACGCCAACAATACAGTTCCTAGGAAATGAAGGGGTAAGTTATATTTACAGTTTTATTATATGAAAATCATATTACATATACTTCTTTTTTGTATGTGTGCGCACGGCGTGCGGACATTTAAAAAAGAAGCCAATAATAGCGAGTGGCGAGATACTGTAAATAGTGCTTCGATATTTTAACTGCAGTAGCAGTTACATTATCCTGATGAACTGCCTTTTACTACGTCCTTTTTTCTTTGAATAATTAGATCACCTCCTACGTAAGCGACGCGATAAGAACAAATGTTAGTTTCTTTGTGGAAGTATCCTACGTGAGCGATCAGAGCGTTTGAAGCGACCGTCGCGCGAATGGAGCGACATAGCGACGCGATCAAAAATTTTGTTCCGTTCGCTCTTGTCACTGTACTCGCCAAAACAGTTTGCTCTCAGAAGTTGAACAATAACCATCGGTAGACGAACTTTGTGAATTTAGTATTGCAGTTGTAAATTTTTGCTATGTCTGAATTCACTGAATCAAATCGCGTGGACGACGACGATTTACAGTTCTTCAAGACATTAATGCTATACGTTAAAAAACTACCACCCAATAATAAACTATTGTTTCGAAGTAAAATTCAAAACATCCTCATGGAAGAGATAACAAAGATCGACAGTGTTTAATCTGACGCATCTTCACCTGGTACAAGCTCATCACACTCCATAGTTCCTCCTAGTACAACCACTATGCATGAGACAACATTGCACTTGCAACCTTTGACTCAACCAGAATTTGGCCAAGAAACAATCAACTATTATACGCAAGGTGGACCGTATTGTTACTCCACAAACCCTAAAGACATGCAATAGTTGACGTTTATTTTCAAAATTCAATTATATTTTCTATATAAAACATTATCGTTCAATAAATAAATATTTTAATAAAAAAAAAAGATGTACTTGCCATTTTTTGATTCTATCGTTAAACTATAAAAATTTTAAGATTTAATATTGAAAAATAGAAACTTTTTTACTTTTATCACTTTATAAATGATTACATAATTAGTTAATGTCTCACCACATCAGCTATAAAATATTCACTAATTTTTATAGTTTGATTCACAGCTTTCTTTAGTGCAAATATTAACTACGTGTTGTTGTATGAATTATACGCTACCAGTATTAGTAATAGCTAGTCATTATTTTTATTGCACTTTTTAATGTTGTCATTGCTAATTTTTTGTACTGTTAATAACTATTTCAAATTTGCTGTATTTCATTATGTATCATTTGTCCACAACAACATAATTATTTCAATAATGAATGAACTTATAGATTTTTAAGGTAGTTAACTGTAGTACTATATTAAGTACTAAAAATATATTTAAAAAGATGTATTACCTGAGAGTTACTAAAAGACGCTCCTCGACTGAAATGGGTTGATGGAAGTTTGTCACCTTGAGCTGGAATTCGTTTCATATAGCATCAGCTATGCAAAAAAAGTAGTAGGTAGCATTTCTATATATTTTTGAAAAAACTCTGGACCATTAAGGTTGTTTGTTAGTTTTTAAAATAAATGATGGAATTCTCCATATAATGGCCTCTCCAAATACACGTTGTCAACAGCGTCTCTGAATTCATTTAGAAATAAATACTTGTAATAAGAGCTTTCATACAACATGACTGTACGGTAATTAGACATCGTGTGCACTGTTTTAAATTTTCTGATTAAATAGAGATTACATCGGATCCCTTGTCGCTCGTCGCGCGCACAGACACCAAATCGCTCGCACCGCCCAGGTCGCCTGCGTGATCGAATCGCTCGATTCCGTCGCGTCGCCTACGTAGGAACCGCGTTAGATTTATTCATAGGAAAGGTAAAGTTGTGAAAATTAAGTAGGGAGAAGGAAGGATTGGAATAAGAGGAAACTATGTAATGGGGTCGTAAACAGTTATAAATATTTTGGTACATCATGTAATGTAAAAGCGGTAGAGTAGTGATGCAATAAAAAATAAAATTAAGAAAGAACATCAGATTTTTTACAACGTAAAAAATATATTTATAAATAAAAATAATAAAAAAATAGGTAAGACGGAACACCAAACTAAAAATGTACGAAGT
The DNA here is from genome assembly GCA_010016005.3 of Zanna intricata. Classification (NCBI taxonomy): domain Eukaryota; kingdom Metazoa; phylum Arthropoda; class Insecta; order Hemiptera; family Fulgoridae; genus Zanna; species Zanna intricata. The sequence goes on from JAAAKQ030044907.1 coordinate 10,479, forward strand.
AAAACAGAATATTAGAAACATCTTCCAAGACTTAAATGAAGCTAGAAATTACTATGAAAGATAAACTCAAGAATAGTAATGCATAGAAATAAAGCTTTTGAGAAATTATTAAGTAAGGCAAGAGGTAGAAAAAGAACTTTAAATATAAAAAAAAATTAGGACAAACTTCAGCAGTAGAACTTTAGGCGCCTTATTTTGCGGCAGAGGAAAGGAAAGGAAAGGCCCGCGATCGAATCAGAACACAGAAAAAATTAGGTAGAAGTGATGAGAGTCGAAGAAGTTAGTTTATATTAGTTTGGTCTATATTAGATCGAGAAAAAAAAATGGGTGATAATGGCCTTCTGCTGCAGGGCAGGAAGAATAGATAAAGAAGCGGTATTGAGGACCGAATAAAGAAATAAGAATAGAAGAAAATTAAAAGAAATCTATGTATTCAACAATCAAACAATGGAACAAACTATGGAGTCGGGAGGCCTAGAATCCACTACGATAATAAATAGAGTAAGAAAAAAATGAACACCTTCAAAAGTATGGGTAATTAAGGAGACTAGGATGCATCTACCACACTTCATCACGCAAGAGGCATATGTTAAAGTGAGTTAACTACAAACTGTGGGTAAAATAAATTTAAAATTCAAAATATGAATAGCGGAAATTGTACCTGCCCTTAAAAAAAATCATATTTCTTCACAGTTAATTGCGTCAAAAGGTAGATCTAAAAGAGTGCGGTAGCGTTAGATAAAAAAAATAATTATTGCAAAATGGGAAAAAGATGATGTACCGTGTCCAAATACGGTAGAAAATGTTTAGAAAATAGAGCGGTACACTCGTGTTCTCGGAAATATACACCGGTCAGAGTTGCAGACGGAAAACAATTTTAAATGATACAAAAGAGAACTTGTGATAGAAATATACTGGTATGCTAGAATTAAAACGCTGAAGAAAGTGGTCTAACAATTTTTTAATAGGAGAAAAAATGACCAAAGGTACACCCTTTGGATTTGAAACCGCATGACCTCTGGATAATTTAACAGAAATAAGGCAGTATAATTGTTAAATATGTATGATAAAAAGTTACTACGTCTTTACGAAGTAGAATTAAATATGCTGTGTAAATTATTTTTTTTTATTTTTTAAAGATTTCTAAAATCTGAAAAAAATTAAATTTTTAAGTTGAATAAATAAAAACTCTCGTAGCAAATTAGTGTAAGAACCGTTCCTTGGTCAGATGTAAGTCTGGAACCAAATCGTTTAGTTCAGACTAAATAAAGATCTGGTGCAAAGCTCTGGGGTTCGTAATTTTCGATGTTATCCTCATTTAAATCACTTGTGGAACCGTATATTTCAGGTAAATTTTCTGTTGGAGTTGGCATGGGTACGTCTGGATCATGGTGAAGCGGGCTTAAAATGACGGTATATTTGGGTGGACGATTCTTTTTTTATTCTTCAAACTGAAACGATAAGGTTACATACAGCGAATGAAAAATAGTACCCTACAAAAAAATCAGAATAAATGATGAAGCTGCTGCATTACCCTCACCAAAACTTATATACTTAACACTGTTATACTGTTCTGATTGAAATCTGTATGAATAATAATTCTGTATTGTCCCAACTAAAACTATGTATAATGTAGGTCTAACTACGGTATAACACAGCGAGTCAAAAGATACGCAACCCAATAACTAATATTTTTTAAAATCTTTATTAATATAATATGCTCTACTGTATTTCGTAGGTGAACAAAAAATATATTTATATTTATTTATTTATTTATTTTCTGACAACAGATACTGGAAATATCCTCCAACTTCTGATGCGCATGACTTGACACGTTTCTTCATGTTAGTGGCAATTTTTCAGATGGTCGCTGTACTTGTGCAGGATATTTCCCCTTCGATGTTGTGCTTGACCCCCACAATATCGATTATGAGATTATTATCCTTATAGACATTTCTTTCAGATGTTTCCAAAGAAAAATTTCGTGGGGGGAGTTAAATCTGGCGAACTACTCGGCCACAGTCCACGAGAAATGATATTTTCCAAAAAAATTCGTGCAATATTATCATCGTGCTATTCGTTGTGTGTGCCGTTGGGCCGTCTTGCTCATCGGCTTTTAACAGAGCCACGAATTACATGAAGATGCTTTTTAACGTTCCGCTGTTATCGTTCCCGTGAAAAACATTGGGTCAGCAATTCCTTTCTACGAAATCACATTTACTGCAGGTAAAGGTTGATATAGTTACATTTACTGCACAATCTACAGTAAACGTAACGAGAGCCTCGTAGAAAATGTAAGGGTTTTCTGAGCTCCGATGTATGTAGTTCTGGCTTTTTTTAATGCGGCATTGTATCCTCTCCCAATTCCTCTTTCAATCTTCAGTTCATCAGTTAGCATTACGTTAGATAACCCTTCCCTTCTGGTGTCCCTTCCAACCCTTCGGCTGGAAGTTGTAGTTTCCCTGTTGTAGTTTTTAATATAAAAGATTCCTGTGTCTTCTCGTGTGTACGTGTATGTACATAGTGCAACCACAATACTATGTGATAATCTTAGTCCTTGACTGACAAGGGAAAGAAAGGAACCTTCCTTCCTTTCTTTGCTGTCAGCTCAATACTCGTCGCCGTATTCTCTGCCAGAAGCTTACTTTTGTCTGAGAATGCTGGCCACTATTATATCCACTGTGTCCCATTATTCCTGTCCTCATAGCATGTGAGACCCAGTGTTTTCTGGCGTGAACCCCTCCAGCCCGTACCTCCATCCAGTGGTTGCACCTACAGAAGGTGTGTTCTGTGAGTCCTCCTGCCCGCAGTACAGACACCGGGAAGTTCTTTTTTTAAATTTGTATAGATAGATTGCAAATTCCGCATGGCCGGAGAGAAATTGAGTAAGATAGTAATTAAGTTCCCCATGCTTCTTCCTCATCCATGGTGCTATCCGCCGTATTAGCCTCTGTGTCCTCGCTCCTTTGTTAGATTCCTCCAACGCTGTCTGCCAGTGCTCCAGCAGTCTCTCTTTGTCATCCGTTTTTGTCATGCTTTCCTGTCTATTTATCAGCTGTTACGCTCTCAGCTTTGTAACCACAATCTCATCCTCCGCAACAATCTCTTGGACTACATCTAGGGTCGTATTTTTCTTTGGTTGCATCATTATTAAAAACAAAATCTGATCTTGACATTACATGACTTCCTTGTAACCTATAAAATTACAAGTACACATTTTTTAAAATTGATAAGTACATAAAATTTTATTTCATTAATAACTTGTGATATTTTTTTTATTGCTATCATTGAATCATTATTTATCGTAATTTTTATTATTATCCAGAGGTTAGTAATTATCAATAAATAAATATATTTAAATTAAGAAAAAAAGTTAAAAAAAAAAGAGATGAAGTTTGATTCGAATCGATATGTCGTTCCTCTTTTAATATCTAAATATTTCATTAATTGAACTTTATTTGGCTATAACTCTGGAACCAATGAAAATAAGTACCACTAATGATACATCATTGAAAAGTTGTCAATGAGGGCTTATTACTCCAGTTAAGAAAAAATCCAAAATCCAATGTTTTTATTTTTGGGTTTTTTGAACACTTTTGGTTCAGTCGATTGCAATCAAAACGGGAGGTATTTGTTGTTACAACAGTCCTAAATTTCCAAAATTTCCACATCCTACGGCTAATCATTTTTGAGTTATGCGAGTTACATATGTACGTACAGACGTCACGCCGAAACTACTTAAAATGAATTTAGGGGTGGTCAAAATGGATATTTCCGTTGAAATCTGCAAACCAAAATTTTTCGCGATATTTCCTTTAGTTTGTATAAGGTTGTAAAAATATACTCCCTAAAGTACAATATTAAATTCATAGTCAAGATCATTGAACAATTCAGAATCTCACTGCTTGTTTGTTACAATCAAACACCCTAAATATTTATTATCTTGAATCACAACAGGATGCAAACAAGCCATAAAGAAGTGTACTGGTGGAATGTTGAAATACAGGAGTTAGAATGAAAGTGTATTACACATCTCGAAATGGAGATGTGTAATCTCCATTTCGAGGAAGGAGGGGGAGTGAACCAGCTGAGAATGAGAGGGCTTCCACTCTGAGAGAGACCAGGAGGTATCTCCGAAGAGCTATTGCCAGACTCAAGCTGGGAAAGTGACAAGATCGATGAAATAAACATGACAAAGACTTTTTCGGAGCGCGGCCCACAGAAGAGTCGTGGATAGGTTTGGTAGGACTCTGCCTAGCCTGCCCATGGCTCAGTTGGTGGACACTCCGTGAACTCTTCCCTAAGGAGGTCAACTGGAGACGCCGTGAGATTATTGCCGAGAAAATCCTCAGATTTACGGTTGGGGAGTTGGAAGATGCTGTGTCTAAACTTAGGCCAAATAAAAGTCCGAGCTCCGATGGAGTTCCGGCTGAGGTCATTAAGGTCATGCGGAGGTGTCCTCATTATCGCTGCTGGAACCTTTTAATCAGGCCATTAATGGAGAAGAAATTCCGGCAACGTCGAAGACTGTTAGATTGGCTATAATTCCTAAACCTGGGGGTTGGGGGAGTACAACCAATTTCTTTGATTAAAACGTTTGGGAAGTTGTTCGAGGCTCTCCTTGCTAGAAGGCTTGTAGCGGAGTTAGAGAAAAGGGATGGCTGTCCAGGACGCAATTCGGCTTCAGGAAGGGACAGTTCACCACCGATGCAATTCGGCGAGTAATAGTAGTCAACAGGGCGGCGGAAGGTACTAGATATACCCGGAAGATACCCTTAATAATTATGGTTGACGTGAGGAATGCGTTTAATTCCATCAAATGGGACGCTATCTTAGATATAGATAGATTGGTCGATAAGAATGTATCTCTACGTAGTCCGGATGACCAAGAATACCTGAGACAGGTACGGAGAGAAGGATTGTTGCGGAGGAGGGGAAAGAGGTCATCGTCGGCCATGGAGAGAGGGGTGCCCCAGGGGTCAATCCTGAGCCCCCTTTTATGGAATGTGGCCTACAACGGCCTTCTAGAAGTAAAGGTCCCTGTTGGGGCTGAACTAACCGCCTCCGCGGATAACCTTGTAGTCACGATGACCGGTAAAATGTCCAGGAGTAAGGACATGCGCAACTGAAGCCCTGAACGGTGTGGTTCAGTGGATGAAGAATAAGGGCCTATCAGTTTCTACAGGTAAAACTATTATGATTTCCATGACAGGCAGATCCCGCCGTTTTCGGTAGAATTTGATGGCATTGAGGTGGCTCCCTCGAGGAAAGCCAAGTACCTTGGCGTATGTATGGCTGAGTAGTTGGAGAGGGTTTATGACTCATGTGATAGAAACCGTTAAAAAGGCTGATCTCGTCATTTCGGTGGTTGGCCGGTTAATGGCTAACGTCGGGGGCCCACGTGTTTCTAAGCGATTGATAGCGGCTACTGTTGCATGTTGATCTCTTATGTTGTATGCAGCCTCGGCGTGATCGGAGACTTTACGATTGCGAAGAATAGGAAGAGAATGGAGAAAACTTATTGACGACTAGCTGTGCGTGTGACCCAAGCCTTTCGCACTGATGCAATTCTGGTAATAGCTGGTGTCCCCAGTGGATTTGCTTGCGGCTGAGAGTAATATCAGATACCATGGTGTAGATGAGAAGGAGGTCAAGTGGGCACTGATGGATCGATGGCAGGAGAAGTGGGAATTTGCATCGACGGGGCGTTGGACCTTTAGATTAATCCCACGCGTTAAAAGGTGATATGAGAGAGTGTTCGGGGAATCGGACTTTAGGATGGTTTAATGGCTTTCGGGCCATGGACCGTTTAATAAGTACCTGCGTGCCAGGGGCAGGCGTACGACTCCTGCGTACCAGTAATGTGGGGGAGAAGGACAGCCTTCTGCTTAGCCACGCGTCCTTGGTCCAGGGATGGGCGCAGATGATGACGCACGAGGACTCATAACCCCCCCCCCGGCCTGAACACGTGCGGCTGTATACACGGCCCTCTACACACACAAGCAAAAAAACCAAAAAAGGGGGCTGAGGGGTGCGGGGCGGCCGGGTATCCTATC